>JAJQOW010001497.1:0-45851 GCA_037975125.1 Latrodectus hesperus
TTGTGATTGTTTCCACGAACCTGTCGTTTCCAGGATCGTTCAGTAATACGAAAGATCTTGGGTTTTTACTACACATTTATTTTACACAAAAAAAACACATAACATTAACTACAGACACAAACATAATTTTAAATGGTTCCTTTTTACATCATTTGAAATACCAGAACTTTCCCCTGCCTGGAAACGGCACCTCCGCTACCACTCGTGGCGTTTTTCAAGAACCACGTTCCTTTCGCTCCCACACACTTTCATGATCTCTTAAACTCCGCCTCCAGCGTCTCCCACATCCGTACACAACGAAACAGAAAGCCATCGTTTTTGAAGAGGACCAAATGGAACAACTTCGGAAGAAACTTGGCAGGAACTCTGCAACTTCTGGAAGTTCTCAGATTTCCAGTGAGCACGTCACTCGCTAAAACCAATCATACAAATCAATTAGCGCCACTCAAGAGATAAGAGGAACTCTATCGCTGTGCAGAATCTTAAATGTCCTCATAATTCTTTCGAAACTGACTCGGAGAAGTGCTGACTGCTTGCACAATGCTCTCATTATTGACACCTTCCCTCCAGTTTCCATTGCTGGACCTTGTCCCGCGAATGGAAACTACGAAGAATCCTAGAATGTTTCTTTTACCTTTCATCACCATTCCACCAAGAGCCAACAATACCAAAATTCTAAATGTAACTTAACGATTAATCTATTTGCTGACATGCTACAGCTTACACATTTCTTTCATATTATCTTTAAAGGAAAACAGCCTATACTACTGCTATATCTATTATATTGATTACAACACAATATTATAATGTAAGAAAATAAGAATCAATATTAACATTAAAAAAAAAATAACTATGCAAATATTTTTCACACAACCTTATGAAAATTAACAACCAAAACAAATCGAAATAACTACAATATCTTATATAAAGTTAAATATGAATATTATAATATGTCAGAAATATTTTACTATTTCTTATGCTAGATTTATAATAAAAGAAATAAAAAAAATTAATCATCCTCATAAACCCTTGATAAGGCATCTGCGATAACATTATTATTACCGGGCTTATGAGCTATTGTGACCTGATAGCGAGAGAGAGCCAGTGACCATCTCTGTAATCTGGCATTCTTCGGGATGCTTTCCGTAAGGTATTTCAGAGGATTGTGATCTGTGAATAAATTTATGGAAGTTCCGTAAGTCCATGCTTCAAACTTACCAAGTGCCCATATCACAGCATATGCTTCTCTCTCAATGGTACTCCACTTAGTCTGCGCTGGAGTTAATTTCTGACTGGCGAAGGTTATAGGCTTAGGATTTCCATCTGTGTCTCTCTGCATTAAACATGCTCCAATGCCAGTAACCGAAGCATCTGTGTGGAGTTCAAATTGATTATTTAGATCAGGGGTTGACAATGAAGTGACAGCACATAAACTATCTTTCAATGAGATGAAAGCCCTTTCTGTCTCTTCAGACCAAGGGATATCATTTGGTACAGATTTTCTGGTCAGATCTGTTAATGGCTTAGCAATGTTTGCATAATGAGGCACATATTCCCTATAATAGTTAAACAGTCCTAATATTGATCTTAAGGCTTTCTTTGTTCTTGGCGATTTTAAGTTTTTGATAGCTGCAATTTTATCCGGATCGGGCCCATGCTCTCCTGATCCAACTATATGACCTAAGTATTTTACCTTTGATCTAGCAAATGTGCATTTTGCTAAATTTGCGCTAAAATTGCACTGCTTTAATGTTTTCAAAACCGTTCTTAGATGGTTCAAATGTTCTTCCCAACTAGATGAATAAATTATGATATCATCCAGGAAACTTTCAACAAAATCATTATGAGGTCTTAGGATCTGATTCATAGTTTTCTGAAAAGTAGCTGGAGCACCTGCAAGTCCAAATGGCATTACTTTCCACTGATACTGTCCCTTAGGTGAAACGAAACTCGTTAATTCTCGACTATCTTGATCCAATGGAATTTCCCAATAACCTTTAAGGATGTCTAAAGTTGATAGATACTTTGCCGCACCAGCTTTGAATCGTAATTCTTCTGAATTTTGCATTGGAAATGGAGCTATTTTAGATTCAGAATTTAGTCCCCGATAATCGACACATAGTCGAATCGTTCCGTCTTTCTTTGCGACACATACAAGAGGATAAACAATTTCTGCAGAAGATGGTTCTATTAAATCCTTGTTTAATAGTTCCTTTATTTGATTTTCCACCTGAGGTTTTAGTGATTCCGGTATTCGGTAAATATGAGGCTGTTTCCTTTCGATTCCAGTTTTTAATGTTATTTTATGCGGTTGTACTTTAGCTCGTTTTAATTCACCATTGAAAACGACTCTGTAGTCTTTGAGAATTGTTAAAAGCTGAGTCTTTTGCTTCGGAGATAGATTTGACAATTCTGTCTTTTCTTCTAGCTGTTTCCAACAGTCCTTTATTTCTCCAAGGCCTCCTAGAGGTACAGGTTTAACTTCCCCAAAATCTTCATCAGCTTCATATATTATACCCACCGTATTCATCGGTTGGATATATTTCCTTAGCTTATTCTGATGCAGATGACGGATGCTTCCATCCGGTAGCTTAACTGCATAAGAATGTGGTGATTTTTGTTCTACAATTTCTCCTGGACCTTTCCACCTAGAACAAAGTTTGTTTGTAGAGTCTGGAATCAACACAATAACCTCATCTCCAATAGATAATTCTTTTGATTTGGATCTCAAATTATGATAATGTACATATTTCTCCTGTTGATTTTTAGTATGCTCATCAGCGTATTCCACAGCTTCCTGCAACCTACTTCGAACCTTCTGAAGATAATCAGTGATTGATTCACCAATACCTTGAGGTAAAACAACTTCATCTTCCCATGTAGATTTTAAAATTGCTAAAGGTCCAACTGGGGGGCGTCCATGAACTAGTAGATATGGTGAGACCCCAGTAGTAGCGTTTGGCACTTCACGATATGCCCATAAGAGAAAAGGCAGCTGTTTGTCCCATCCTCTACCTTGCGACCTTATAGCATGATGTAACATTGACTTCATTGTGCCAATCCATCTTTCTATTAATCCGTTACTCTGTGGGTAACCTGGTGTAGAGAATTTTGGTACAGTCCCTAATCTTTTAAGAAATTCTTGCGTTAACTTGGCAGCAAAATTTGTTCCATTGTCCATAGCAATGATTCGAGGAATGCCAGTCCTCATAAAAATTTCCATAAAAGCATCGCACGTCGCTTTTGCAGTCAAAGATTTAATAGGAATTGCTTCTGGCCACCGACTGTGCTGATCCATAACACACAATACATACTGATGTCCCCTAGAAGATTTAGGTTCAATAGGCCCTAAAATGTCAGCGTTCACTACTTGAAAGGGTAGTTCTGGTCTACCAACAGCTTCTATAGGTCCTCTGTCTTTCAGTTTGGTTTTCCTCCGCAATTGACAATCGTGGCAAGATTCACACCAACGTTTGACATCTTTTGGCATACCTTCCCACCAAAAAGACATCGCAATTCTTTCCTTGGTTTTTCTAGAGGCAAGATGTCCTCCTGTTGGTGTTTCATGAGCCAATTTTAAAATTTCTTTTCTCCTGCAATCAGGAACTACAAGCTGTACATATTTCTGTCCTGCCACATTGCCTGTGTGGTACAGTAAATCTGATTCCAGCCAGTAATTGTTCTTACGCTGTCTGGCATCTTCAAAACACCGATTTAATGTAGCGCAGGACAACTGTTCATTTCTTAATATCTTTGCTTGCGAAATTGGAGTATTATTTTCTTCATCCTTAATAGCGATTATTTCTTCATTTAACAAGCTATTTTCCACTGGAGTAGTCGAAACCTCTACTTCAGAATTTTCTAAATCAAGTGTTCCTTGATTTGCTTCTATTTCCTTGTGAGCTTCTATTTTCCTTCCCTCCACATTGAAAGTATTCGAAACTATTTCTTTCCCGTGGATATTTTTTATTTCCTCTCCGAGATATTTTCTTCTTTGTTCTTTCAACAAACTGAAAACTCTAGGAGTGATCAAAGCTTGTTCATGCAATCCTTCAACAACCGCAGCATGCACCATGATATACGGCCTGATATCATCATCTGCTGACCAAAGACTAAGTGGAACAGAAACAAGCTTTCCTTCAACCGGAGATCCAATTGCAGGCCTCAAGTAAATTTTCCCACTTGACTGCAACATTTCTTCTGGCACCACTGACTTCCGCAGTACTGTAATTTCCGCACCACTATCAATGATTCCTTGAAACTTATTATCTCCTATATTTAAATCAACTCGTAAAAGCTCACCATCCTTTTCGCTGATTGGAATTTCCCAATCGAAACTTGCATTACCTATTTTAATGCAAAGTTCATTTAACCCTTTCTTGCTTACTTCAGTTTCACTTCTATTAGAAACTTGAGATACTGTATTCATTTGTGGGCAAAATTTCTTCAAATGACCCTCTTCTTGACATTTGTAACACTTTAATACCTTTTTATCTGGAGAGCAACTCGCCGTGTTATTTCCGAAACGATTCTGTGGTCGTGGATCTGGGTTCTTTTGATAATTACAATATTCTTTCCTCTCAAAAAAACTTTTATTTCTAACTTCAGCTGAAAAAGGTTTCCTTACAGTTTCGTTCTGTTTTGTCCCATGTGGGCCAGGAATAAATTTGGTATAGTTGTGGGGATTATTTGTGAAACCTTTTGGTATCGAAACTAAGAAATTATCAATTTCCCTCACCAATTCAGGGACTGGAAGCCAATTTTCAGTCTCTTTCAAAAATATTTGGGACCTTACATGAGTAGGTAAAGTTTCTTTTATTTTATCAGCTACAATAAGCTCTTTAAGTTTAGCAAATGTTTCTACATCTCTTGATTTTAAATACAGTTCTAATGCAGCTTCCACCCGGGACGCATACTGAGCATAACTTTCATTGTGTAATTTATAACAAGAATCAAAATTCTTCTTGTGTTGTAAGGGGGTTATTCTATGTTCCCTTAAAATGAAATTTTTGATTTTGTCATACTGATCTAAATCTTCTTCAGACAACATAGCATTTATTCCTTTAGCACGACCCTTTAAACACTGTAAAATAATTTTCCCTTCATACTGCTCGGGTACTTCATAAAGCTTGAACATCCTTTCGGCATGATGGAAAAAGAAGGGCCATTCTTCGGCTCGTTCCGGGGGATCTAAAATTACCCCTTTCATTATATTTAAATAACCTAGAAATGCGTTTCCTAATTTATCTCGCCCATATTCGACAGTGCTTCCTGAATTGCTCTCATCTTCCCTTTCTTTTAATTCTAATTCACGCATTTTAATTTCATGCTCACGTTGCCTTTCTTCTCGTTCTAATTCGCGTTGCCTTTCTTCTCGTTCTCGTTCTAATTCACGTTGCCTTTCTTTGGCTTTCTCTCTCTCTATCCGATCGGAAATTATTGTATTTATTAATTCTCGAACAAATGACTCTTCAAAATGTTTAGATTGTGTAATCACATTTTTTAAATCTATTATTTTTGCGTCCGGAGGAATCTGTTCTCCTAACTCATTAGCCAATATTAACAGATCCTCCTTCCGAGCTTTACCCAAGAATGCGAAAGCCATTTTAACAACTAATGTTATCGCAAATTACCAAACGTTTAATTATCAATTATTCAAAATAAAACATTTAAAATCCTACAAATCATCTTTCTTTTGTTTTATCAATAAAACACTTTCGTTTACTTAGTGCACAAAAAAAATTAAATAATTTATTTTAATACTTAATTTAAAAATTTATAGTTTCGATTTTCAATTCAACACACTGTAATACACTTAATATATATAAAACTTCAATTATATATAATACACATTAATGAATGAAAACAATTTAAATTAAGCTAAAAAAAATTGCATATACGAATCATAATACCAGTTTAAGCATTTCAAATTAAATAAATCCTTATCGCAGCAGATCATTAAGCATAACAACTTAAGTCAATAAAAAAAATTAAATAATTTTTTAGTAACATGTATTTATGTTCATCACTATTTGTATATACTATTTTACTTTAAAATAATATGAAGCAGAGCTATCGAAATAACCAAAAATCTATTCAATAGTTGCAAGCACAATTACTTTCGAAATATAAAATAATTCAAAACTTCCCCTCTTCAAAATGTTTCACACTTTCGGTTTTGAATCAAAATTTAAAATCTAGGTTACTTTACATAAATATTAAATACAATCATAGTAAATAATTAATATACCTTATAATACTGAATAGTTCTGAACACGTTATTTGATAATGCAAAACAATAAACATTTTAGAAGCATTTAAACTTTCTTGAAATAGTTTCTTATTCCATAAACTTATATCATTTACATAATAAACAACAAAATGATAATGAAAATTCTAAACAAAAAGATTTATATCCTATTATATCATATTAAACCAAACATACGTTTCAACAATTTACTATTCAATAATACAGCATCTTTTAAATTAATGCACATAACTCAAGAAATTGACAATTAGCAACAACAACATCATTATTATTATCAACAACATCATTATTATAAATTTGTTTTAATAAACAGATTATTCCAAAAATATTTTTCCTTAATAAATCAAAATTATTTATATATATTTTTAATAATATCACCAGTTAGAGGGAAAAAAAACTTTTCTGAATCATTATGAACAAATATCAATAACCAATAATATTTCGAAACCAATATCGAAACTTATATATTTTCTCAATTAAATTAAACATTATGCATATTTATTTTTATCTTGATATTTCAAACATTTAAACAGTTTTTATTAATTATATTTACTTCTTAAACAAAACCCTACAAAGAAATTTAAGAAAATTCTAAAACAAAAGTTCCCTTAAACCATACATAATTAAAACAAAAATTGGCTCTTAATGGAATGAGAAGCAATCAAAATATACAGACTCACGACTTTGTAGATACTTTTCCATCATTAGCATCCCATCATTTCGTATCAATCCGGAACACATCCTGTCGACTGCGCCAATGTGATTGTTTCCACGAACCTGTCGTTTCCAGGATCGTTCAGTAATACGAAAGATCTTGGGTTTTTACTACACATTTATTTTACACAAAAAAAACACATAACATTAACTACAGACACAAACATAATTTTAAATGGTTCCTTTTTACATCATTTGAAATACCAGAACTTTCCCCTGCCTGGAAACGGCACCTCCGCTACCACTCGTGGCGTTTTTCAAGAACCACGTTCCTTTCGCTCCCACACACTTTCATGATCTCTTAAACTCCGCCTCCAGCGTCTCCCACATCCGTACACAACGAAACAGAAAGCCATCGTTTTTGAAGAGGACCAAATGGAACAACTTCGGAAGAAACTTGGCAGGAACTCTGCAACTTCTGGAAGTTCTCAGATTTCCAGTGAGCACGTCACTCGCTAAAACCAATCATACAAATCAATTAGCGCCACTCAAGAGATAAGAGGAACTCTATCGCTGTGCAGAATCTTAAATGTCCTCATAATTCTTTCGAAACTGACTCGGAGAAGTGCTGACTGCTTGCACAATGCTCTCATTATTGACAAATATATTTTAAATTAAACTCAATACATCCGAAATCCCACCTTTAACTGCTTGAACTGATATATTATATGCGATGTAGAAGAATATGTAATAAGAAGTGACAAAACATGTAGCTAAATAAGTGCAACAGCTACAGTAGTACGATTTATTTAGTTACGTTATTCTATTAAATAGCGTTTTTATAACTTTTCACATATTATTATAAATTGAATTATATTTCAATGCATCTTAAAAAATAACTTGACGAATAAAAATAATGTGATGAAGAAGTATATTCCACAATTTTCTGGGGACCCGCAAAATTTTCTCGTGGACCACTAGTGATCCGCGACCCATCATTTGTCGACAGCTGCCTTATACCACAAACTGCCTTTATTTCTTTTCAAACCCAAAATATTTGAGCGTTTAGTCATCAAATAATTAATTATCGAACCTTGTTCCAAAATAAAGTGTTGTTGAATAAAAACTTCCTCTTCAATCTTTCGGCAAGAAATTCACCGTTCTAAATTAAAACAGATTTTGACAAATTTATGACTCGCGTAGAAAACAGAGTTGTTTTGATTTGAATGGAATGATTCTTCAATGGGGCCCCTAAGGGTCACCCAACACTTCTACTTTGCGTAGGTAGTAATTCTTCAGATCTCGGAAAATTCAAAAAATAATGATAACATCTCATGATTCCTGCTTTTTCATTTAAATAACATAAAAATCAATTAAATTAAATATATCAATTAAATCAAATTAAATAACATGATTTACAGTTATTTATTAGATGTTTACCAGAGATATTAAAGCAATATTTTTTTTACTTCCTCTACTCTCTGAAGCAGACAAAGACGTAATTTTTGCACTTACATAATTTATGCTTTTTCCGAAGAAGGCATTTTGAATTCCTAGAATCAAATAAAAAAAAATATTTCTATGATTTGCGAGATGTTTTGGAATTTACAAGCCGTTATTGGTTTTCCTCGAGGTACATAAAATAAATCAACTTCTTTTGCTAATTTTACGAGTCTTAACCAAGTTCTTGTGTTAATGTGTGCTGCGATTTCCCTACCTAATGTTTGAAATCATTTATCAGACAATTGTTTTCAAAAAAAAAAAAATAAATAAATAATCAGACACTTCCCTTAATTTTATACAATAATCAATAATTGTTAAACGCGTTGCAAAAATTTTATTTGGTTTTCTTAATTTTTTTTGAATAGTTTTAAACACGATCTAAACAAGTTTTTTGAGCAATATTTTTTAAAAACGTTTTCTCATAATCAATTAATTCATGGATGTTTATGTAAGAAATTATATTTGATGCTTTCTCACCAAGAAAGTTTAAAAGAATTTAGTCGAAACATTTTTGGTAACGAATGTTCTCAACAAAGAAGTAAAAAATAAATTCTAACCATGTGGTCTATTCGTACTTTAATAGTTAATGTTTCAATACATTTAATGAACCTAAAGATTTGTAATTGTCAATTTTATTTTCTGAATTAATTTCTATTGCGATGTGAAATTCTTTTCCCTTCTGTAGATATTTGAACTTTACTTCGTTTGTGCATGCGCTAGACACAGAAAGAAAAAAGTTTTGTTTTTCTGGAATTTATATATATGTTGAACTACTTCAAATTATAAACATATCTGTATTTTTCTTCTTCGTAGATTTATAATTCATTTATATTTATGATTTTTCTATTTTTAATTATAACTATTTTCCCAATTTATTTGACTCACCTTTCAGTTTCTCCTGACTTACTTTTCAGAAGACGAAAAATGGTCTATTTAAGACCTAGTTTGAACCTTGAAGGTTCGAAAGCCTAATTGTTATAATAATCATTTTTGTCATCATATAATTGTAAGTAACTATTTAAAATATTTTAATATAGAAATGCTATTTCGTTGCATTATTATTATAATTAAGCCAATTCGCACACATATATATAAAATATGGCGCTGCTGTAATAGCCTTTAATTGATACGGAACAGTTCAGATGTTAAATTTTACTCCGAACTCAACATCAAAATATAATAATTCACAATCAAACATCAAATTAAAAATATTTTAAAAATTTCAAGCATTTTTCCCTGAAACAAAGATTTAAAATTATGGAAGTGTTATGCTAAAAAAAAATCTATAGATATATTGTAACACACAGATATTCCTGTAAAAAATTATGTAAAAAAATACAGATAAAAACACAAAAAATTTTCTTTACAACAGAAAGTTAGAATATTTTAAAAATAGATTTAACTGTTGCAGACTTTGTGCAGGAGTACAACCCAAAAATATAAATTTGTCCTGGTAAAATCTTTAATACCAACTGAGGAGAGAAAATGATCCTCTAATTTATGTAAGGGGGTAAAAAATCCCCCTTCCAATGCCACGGCGGAAGCCGGAATCAAATGGTTAACAGCTGATAAATCTAACCAATAGGAAAAGAGGAAAACATTCTGCAATGAATAGACGTTCTCTAATAATGAATTATGAAGTGAGAGATGTCCTTGATTTTTTCATCCAATTAAAAAACAGAAGATAGTAGTTATTCGTCTGCTTTTAACTAACTGGAATCACAATTGCAATCCGAACGAAAAGTGTCATATATTTTTTTGAGACTAATAACTTTTACAATGAACAAAATCAAGTCTGAATCAAAAATGATAACAGAAAATTATGTTGAGGTGAAAGAATTTTCTTGGGAAATTCGTAACTTTTCAACATATTATGACGGTTTAACGAGCCATGTTTTCAACTTATCTGAAAATTTTCAGTCCCAGTGCAAAATAACTCTGAATCTCCAATATTATTTTGAATGGAAGGATCATTCTAAAGCTAGTTTTAATTTACATGTAGAATCAATTCCAGAGGAAATATCTCTAAAAATGAATAACCAACTGAGAATTTACAATAAAAATGGCAAATTACTTGATGAATCGCATCATTATAATAAATCGCTGTCTTCCAGGTTTATTAAGTTATGGTATATAAATAAAGAGTTTGATTACCGAAAAAATATGGCACTCTTTTTCTCACCCAATGATTTGATAGATGATACAATCGTCGTAAAATGTGAGTTCAGTATTTTTGGTTGTGACGCGAAGACTGTTTCTATATCTAGCGTATTTAATGAACAGGAAACTAATTTACAAGACCTTTCCATGGATTTGAAGAACTTGTATGATTCCAAAAATCACTTCGACTTTGAGATTCATGTTGGTAATGATGTGCTGCCAGCCCATAAGTCGATACTCGTTGCACGTTCCGCAGTATTCAAGAGTATGTTAGAACATGATTACCAAGAATCAAAAATAAACCGCATCGATATCAAAGACTGCGATTGGAAAACTTTTGAAATTTTTTTGAAATATCTCTACTCTGGTGGTATTGAGGATGAAAGTTTTAACTCCGTGTATCAACTTTACACGTTGGCTGAAAAATACGATGTTCCTAGCCTACTGAGAAAATGCCGTCGAGTTCTTGGAACCAACATGATAGTGGATAAAGTCTGTTTAATCTTACTACTCGCTCACCACCATCATGATGCATATTTAAAGAAAATTGCTGTGGATTTTATCGCAAACAACTTTTCAGCAGTAAAATGTAAACCAGAATGGTCAACAATCGCTAAGAAGTATCCTGAGCTTTATTATGAAATTTTAGGATTCACTGCGGATCGACTTGCTGAACTTCTGAAAAAGTAATTAAAAAGAACTTGTGCAATTTCGTTATTTTAGAATTAAATTTGTTATTTTGGTCATTTAAAGATAGTTATATTTCGCTATATTTGTTAACAACTGATATCTTTTTATGCTTTTTTCTTAATCAAGAAATGTCACAACATTATATTGATTTCAAATGATAAGTTTTGTATGGTGTTATAACCGATATCTATTATTTTTCATTTAAGTGTTTTGGTGTATATGCATCATAACATTTAATAAATAATATCACAATTGAAGTCTGTACTTAAGATTTCTTTAATTTTAAATTCGTAATTATGTTCACTGCTGGCCATTCAAATTGCAACACCAAGAAAGACAAGAGATATCTCAACAAAATTTATTTTTTAGATAACATGTTGACCAATTATCAAATGATTAAATTTCTAGACTTCTGTGAAGTGTATTTCCTAGCAAAATCAGTAGCCGCCATTGTTGGAGATCACCGCTGCCTCACGACTCGCATTGATTCAACGAGACTTCGGATGTGTTCTTGGAATACAGCAGACCAAGCAGCTTTCACTCGTAAATAATATATTTTTAAGTAATACATAAAAATTTTATATATTAATTTTATTTTTAAGTAATACATAAAAATAAAATTTTTTTAGATTAGTTAAATTAATATTAACACGTAGTTTTAATTCTATTCCTAAATTAATTAAGCTCAGTTTATTTTTTAGTTATTTTGAATACAGCAAATGAGTATTATAAGGAATTTGTTATCTTAATTATAGTTTCTTTAAATTACTTTTAACGATGGATTTATTAATATATTTGTTCGCGCGCTCTCGTGGTATAAATAAAAAAAATATATGAAACAAATTCCTTGAGATAGTTTGTTACTGCATATCAGGAGCTCAAAAAATGTCTTTAATTAATGGGAAGAATGTTAAAGGGAATAGAAAAAAATTATTTATATAAAGTAAATATTACAATTTGTGCAACCTATATTTTTCAATATTTGTATACTCTGAAAATTTTAGAAAAATGTGTAAGTATATATAATCTATTTTCATTTTTTAGAAAATAAATAAACTGACATATATAAATCCACATTAAGTAAAAACAATAAAAGGAAGCAAGCTAAAAGAGCAGGAGATCAATAAAAAAATGGGAATCTGAAATTAAAACTTTTAGTGATAAATAGTATATGAGAGAAATGATCAAAGTAACTGCAAATTTGGGATTATACATAATAAATTTCATTAACTTTTTAAAATATTCATTGAAAAATATATAATTTTATTGAGTTTTAAATCTACATTCTTTTGTTTTATAAAATTTCGTTTTAAAATACAATTTTTTATTAAAAAAATGTACCTTTTATTGAAGGTTAACTATTTCAACACAAAATTTTGAATGAACTAAATTAAAGTTCAAAAGGAAAAATAAATAAATATGTAAATTTTGAACTGCGTGTAAAATGTTGAAACAAAATTGATTATTAGGTTATATATGATGATTATAAATTATTACAAAATAACCAAATAATAACCACATCAATAAAGATCTTTTTTATTTAATATGTTTTAGGAATTTTAACAAAAATTTTATAAATTTTCTTTTTATAGGGAGAAATTGTAACAATTTTTAATAATGCTAGTATATTTATATATCATCAGATTTAAATTGAAGTATTAAGATTTGCTTTACCGCGTTATGCAACCACATTATGTGCACAAAGAATATTATAAACAAGTTCATAAATATTCACTATGGAATTCGATCTTAAAAAGCGTTGCATTGAAGTCTAGTGTCCAATATCTACTTTGCATTTAGTAATAAATACAATTAAGATTGGTTGTAAATTTTTTCAATTATGTTTGGCAATAAAAATGTCAAACATTTGTACTATCAAGTTTTCCTTACTGTTTTTTATTTAGTAAGAAAAGTTTGCAGTGTAGATTCGTGCATGAAAACAGCGAACTGCAAATCGCTGAATGAGGCAAAAATAGCGATTATTCACAGCAATCAAACCATTACACATAAATTAATACAATGAATATTAATTTAGTAAGTTGTTATTGAATATTAAGCGGGTTTTCTTTGTTAATTGGTTGTCTAATTCCTCAAAATGTACATTTTCATAATCAGTCTAATTTTCTTATTATATAATTTTAAATTTGTCTCTTTTTGAAAACTATTTTTTGATGAAACTACATGTAAAATAAATAATTTTTTTTATCAAATTTTGAATTATACCATATTTGCAGTCGTGTATGAAGGGCATCCTGCTCTATTATTTGCATTTTTGAAGGATAAAATGTTATTACTGATCATTACTATGAATTTGCAGTACTTTAAATATAAATGCTACCTGAGAAGACTTTATTTACACCAATAATACATTTTTCGTACAATGAAATTTTAACGTTAACGTTTTTAATATCTCTGGAAGCCTTTGTTTGATGGCACAACAAAAATCAAACAACTTCTTAACATCAGACAATGTTCTTTATTCCTGCAAGTTCAAAATATTCTCATTTTCGTGCATCAATAACGAATCAATTAAAATATTTATATATATCCTTTTTCATGTTTTTTAATATATATTATACAAAGTTATGCCAATGTTGTTTTTGAGCGATAACTTGGCATCAACTCATAAATTTAAGAAAACTGAACACTAAAAATTTCAGACAGTTAAAAGTCGTTTGGAAAGTTTAAATCACAGGTTCCCAAAGTGGTCCAGGTGGATCCGCAGGGGTTCCACCTACATGTGAAAAGAAAATAGGGGTATTTTGTAGCACTTATCTGGTTTAATAGGAACAAAGAAATAAGTTCCTTAAATAGCTCAAAATAATTTATTACAATTTAAGGTACAATTTGAGCACAACACAGATACATAACTACAAATAAAACAAAATTACATCTAAACATAAAAAGTTAAAGGGAATAGGGTAAACATGAGAGTCGTGGATATACATCTCATTCATACGGTTGCTGGATAGGGACTGCTTCCTTGTTGATGACGTCATGGGTGGTGCTGTAGGCGGAGGGCGCTATAGGGGTTCACAAGTTGTAAGTGGGGGTCCACAAAATATTTTCTGATTTTCATAATAAAAAACAGAAATTTTGGCTTGGATTTACCTATCAACGTAGGCAGGTAGCATCATTCACCAGGTAGATCACTCAAAAATATTCGAGATTCAACTCAAACACACAATTGAATAGAACAATAGATAATAGTACAAGTGTACACCACAAGTCGAGACTTGCAAAGTGCCGTCTCATTAAAAGTATGACTATCTTTTATTGTTGATTTACATTTCAGAGTTCATTGTTGATTTTTTGTCAATTGTTGGTTGTTTATAATTTTGTATAACCACAAGTATTATTTTAATAAGTAGGACACAAGAAAATGTGTTACTTTTTTTCTTAACAATTTAGGGTGATAATTTTTAGGAGTTTTGGGAGTACAGTAGAAGTGCAGCAGCTGGGGGTCTACCAAAAATAGTAAATCTTTGAAAATGGTTCACGAGAAAATAAAAGTTGGGGAACCCATGGTTTAAATGAACTTGATTGTGATCGTCGTTGTGACAGTGCTTGCCCATTCACTGAACTCTATGTAAATATAATATTCCCACACTCCATAACAAAACATATAAATAATATATATAAATAATAAATATAAACAAAACATATAAAAAATTCGCGTAATTCCGAACTGAAAAATTTTCGGAAATAAACGTTATCAGAAACAGCATTGACGCATACCGTTTTCTAAACCTTCTCCTTTAGAAAAAAGTATACGCCTACAAGACGGTATATGATTTTTCTTGGATAGAAATAACTTTAATTTAAATGTAAAGGGAAATAATTTTATATTTGTAAATAAGTTAAAATAGCTTTGCACTAAATATGTAAAAATTAAACTTAATTTTTTTTACAAACACCAATTTTCTTATTTAAGGCTATCGTACATCAAAGAACAGTTTATTATACCCTAAACAGAACATAAATCTTTGAATTTAGAGAATGCGATAATTTGATGAAACAAATGTGTTGATGAAGTCTTCCTGAAAAATATCGTGAGAAAGATACAAAGTCATCATTTTGCTATCTAAAAATTGCTTTGAAACATTAATTTTTGTTTTGAAATATGATTTGCGTTTTCCATAGCTTTATTGAGTCTAATGAATTCTCTGTTGTTATTTTTTGTTCATTTTGATGCAGATGTTATTTAATATGACGTCACTCTTCAATGGAAAGGGAAATTCTCTTTCCAAAAGATTGTTTTTCCTGTCAAATTTTTAAGATACATAATCATTTATTGATTACTTTTTTATTTTGATTATTGCATTTTGCATCACCCGTGCAATTTGCGAAGACAGTCAAGATAGAATTGTTCTTTTTGTTCTTTGCATGCCAGATTGATAGAAATTGAAAATGAAAATTAAAAAGATTAAAAAAACAGATCCTTTGTGAGGAGTTCAGTAACTAAATTAGCAAATCAGATCGAAAACTTAATAAAAACGGAAGAATTTGATTTGATAGAAGAATGTGTAAATCTACTTACTCATAAAAGTGAAACGTTGAAACAATTAGATGAGCAAATTGAGAATTTATCCAAAGTAGAATTCGAAGCTGACTTGCCTGCTATTCATTACTATGCCGATAAAATATCGCTAGCTATTTTCCATGCTCAAAAACGATTAAAGCAAAATAACTTTAATTTGATAAAATTTGTAAATGTAAACTCCTCTGTAAATGTAAAGTGGACCAGCGTTAAATGTCATTGAATGTTTTGAAATATCGGATAATAATTATGATTCAGCCATGAAGATTTGGTCATAAAGACCATATTAACAAATCATCATATGAAAAATTTTTAAAATCTCTCCCCCGTCTACAAATCGCATGATATTTGAGATTAAAAAGAATGCATGATGAAATCGAAATTAATGTGAGAAGTTTACAGTTTTAGGAGTTGAACCTAAATCTTACAGTTCAATGCTTATTGCTGTCATATTAAAAAATTTACCTAGAGATTTAACGTTAGAATATAACAGACAAAATATAAGAGATTCTTCAGATCCCGATGTTTTCATAAATTGTTAAACTTTATCGAACTCGAATTAAAAAGCAGAGAAACACTTCCATATTCGCAAAAACCACTTGAAAAACAGGTCAGATCAACCTCTTTCTTGAAGGAGAAAAAGACTGAATCATCTACTTATGGCTTTTCGGTAGTTTCTCAAACCAATAAATCTTGCATATTTTCTAGAAAAGACCACCCGGCGGAAAAGTGTAACTTGAGCATCGAAGAAAAAGAAACAAACTAAAAGCTTTCGGCAGATGTTTTTTTATGCCTTGGTGTAAAGCATGGAATTAAAGATTGGAAATCCGCATTGATTTGTAACACGCGTGGAGAGAAATACCACCAGACTATTTGTTTTAAGTCGTCTAAGGATAAAAGTGATGAGGTTCAAGAATCAGAAGTTGAGCCATCAATAATTTCGGTGCTTTCGCTTAATGAAAGTAATAATATATTATTTCAAACATGTTGTGTAAAAGTAAAATCTAAAGGTAAGGAATCAGTTACTCGCTTATTGTTAGGTAACGGCTCAATGCGCTCATTTATTTGTCAGGAACTAGTTAATAAATTAAAACTCGTGAAAATAAGAGAAGAAAAATTATCAGTTTTTACTTTCGATAGCAAAAAGAGTATAAACAAAATTTATGATGTAGTTCGTGCGACATTAGAACACAGAATTTTCCCGACTCAAAAATAGAAATAGAAGCTTTAGTTACAAAGCAAAAGTAGTAAATGAAATGTAGAATTAAGAAATTATACCTTTGCTGACTCCCCTAATTGTAGAGTCTATAACTATTTTGATTGGGGCAGATTTCTATTACAACATTGTGACTGGTAAAATCAAACATTAGAGTAAAAATCTCGTTACAGTTGAAAGTATTTCTGGTTGGTGCCTACAGGGCCACAAAAAACTGATAATCACATTTCTTTATATTTAATTTTGTGGTAGAGAAAAGTTTAATTTCGAAACAAATAGAAATATTTTGGGATTTGGAAAACTCTGGTTTAGTTGATAAAAGTAACGAAGATAATTCTATCGAAAATAAAGATTTTGAGTCAAATATTAAATATGAAAATCAAAGATACATAAGTTCAATTGCCGTGGAAACTAGATAAACAAAATTTAAATAATAATAGAGAAATCTCTGAAGCAAGATTTGTGACAGCTTAAAGAAAATTATTTAGAAATCCCAAACTATTTGAGGAATACAAAAAAGTGTTACATGATTACAAAAAACACAGGTAATTATTCATTTAGTGCCCAATCCGAATAAAATGGAAAATGTTTTATTCTTTTTTATCTGCCATATAGAGAAATCATCCGGGATGATCGTGTGACGAATAAATTACATTTGGTCTTTGAAGTCTTCGAATTCTCTTTTCTTAACTGTTTGCATGTTGGTCCAAATCTGTATCCAGAAATTTTAGATATTCTTTTGAGATTTAGACTTAAATCTAGATTAGAGTAAACTTTTGCAACTGACATGCGACAAGCCTTTTTGAATATTTTAGTCCATGAAGAAGATAGAGACGTTACACGATTTCTCTTTACTGAGGATCCAACAAACAATTCTGAACCAAATATAGAATACAGATTCACTAGAGTTTTGTTCGGCATAAATAAAAGTCCTTACTTGGCAGCGACAATTAAACATCAAAAGTATCCTGAAACTATTTCGTTCTTAAAAGATAATATCCACGTGGACGATATAATCGGAAGTCATGAGACTATAGAACAAGCTTTCTCTGTTTCATTAGTATCTAAAGAAATTTTCAGCCAAGCAAGTTACCAAGTTTACAGTTACATAAATGGCGAACCAATTCTAAAGATTTAAAAAATTAGGGAAAGAGAACAATTTAATTTCAATTCATGATTTCGTAACCATAGGAGAAGGAAATCTTCCTTACAAAGTTTTGGGTATAGCCTGAGATAATTGTAAAGACTTGTTTTATTTTGATATACGTGGATTAATTGAGTTTGTATCTAAGAGAATAGACACTAAGAGATTTCTACGACAAGTCTTAGGATGAATTTTTGACCCATTGGGATTTCTGAGACCATTTACTTTGCGAATCAAGTGTCTGATGCAAGATGTTTGGTCATTAGGTATTAAATGGGATGATGACCAGCCTATTGATTTAGCTTCAGCTTGGAAAAGTTGGTGCAATGAAATCTTACAGCTGATATATTTTTCTGTGCCTCACTATTATTTTGCTGAAATTCCAGTAGACAATTTTAAAAGTCTTCAGCTACATCTTTTTTCGGACTCGAGTATGAAAGCATATGGATCAGTCACGTACTTAAGAGCAACAACACATGATCAACAAATCAAAAAAATTTTCGTTGCTTCTAAAAACCGAGTAGCTCCGTTAAAAACCATGACTTTGCCAAGATTGGAACTTATGTGGCTTTATTATCAGCTAAACTCAGCAGTAACATTTTAAAGACTCTGAACTTAGATATCCCTTGTTTTTATTGGATAGATTCCAAATTGCTTACTTTTGGATTAAAGGAGCTCCTGAAAGATTTAAACCTTTTATTAGAAATCGAGTTGAAGATATTAGCAAGCTATGATCACCACCGAGTTGGTGTCATTACCCAGGTGCAACGAATCTGGCTGATTATTGTTTCTAGATATTGTTTCATGAGGATAGTGATAGAAATACAGTATGTATTTCTAAACCACTTGGTCAATCTCAGTTGGATAGGGATGATGTGTTGAATGCAAGTGAAGATGATGGCGATAATTTATCTCAACCTCTACGCCGCTGTAAGTTCCTACTTGGATATCTAAACAGATCGTACAAAAGACGCTGATATACATTTCTTTGCTTTTGGGGGGGCGTACAGCAGCAGGTCTCCTTATGATACATCCTGGTTCGCGCTAAATCTGTTACATAGATATAATGCAATGTTTTTTTATTTATATGCAAAAGCATTTACATTATTACTTGCAATGCTCGCTTAACCGCGCAGCTGAACAATAGTGATCTGATAGAACATCCAAAAAATTGAAATGGTAAGTGCAATCTTTATAAAACTTTTACTGTATTTTTTAGGTCTAAATAGACATGTCCACAGTTTCTTTCGTTAATATCTCGCTTACAATTCTGCGTTATAAAACGACGCTCCAAGTTTCAACTAATTTTCATAAATGATGCAAGTTATCCAAGCTTTAATGTTAGCATGATCTACTGCTGATAGTTTTTAAGCATTTTTGAAACATGTAGACTTTAAATATTTTCCTATGAAAAGCACGGACAGTTTTTCTGTTTTATTAATGTTGTTTGCGAATAACACTAATTTTTTGCAGCGCTATTTTTAACATCATTACATTTATTGCCTGTTCTTTAGGCTCAGATCTTAAAAACCAAACTTGGCTCGTCTGAGAGGAAAACATTTTTTGGGTTGTTCGCAGAAAGTAGTGTTTCTCATACTCCTTCTTTCCATTCAACTTTTGAAATTTTATTCTTAGTTTTTCTTTCCCTACACAATATTCTTAACCTCAACTGTGTCTGGTTTTAAATTTTTTGGAACCAACGATCTGATGCTTTGAAATCTTTTATTTTTAGGTTGATTGCAAAGCACTTGAATTTTTCTTTAGTGAAATTACCATCAACAGAGATTCCTCTCGTTTTTCTTTGCCAAGCTTGGAAAAACCTTTTTTAGTTGCTTTTTTACAATATTTTCAGATCCTTTGCTTTTCTACAATATTTTCGAGGGTGAGTACTTTTCCTTATTCAAGGATTACTTTCGGAGTTTTTAAAATTGTCGACAATTCGTTCTTTGTAATTACATATTTTTTGGCGAGTTTTGTCTTACTTAATATTTTTTCGTCTACTTCTTTTAGAATAAATTGAGTTGTTTCAAATGAAAGGAAATCACAGTACAGAGCACAAACTTTTAGTGTTTTTCCCTCTTTCTGTGTTCTCATGTGTAGAGAGATTAGCAGAGCAGAGTTTTTCCTCTTCTGTTTTCTTACATTTTTAAAAGTATACAAGATTCGATATCACTCTCTTTTCCATCAAATGCCTGTCTCTACAAAGTCTGGAATGCCTGTATATGTCACGATATTTCTTCAAGAATAACTCAAGTTCTCTGGTGTCATATAAAAAGAAATTAAATAAAAAGTATTAAAAGTATCAAATCATAAAAGTAAAATAATGAAAAAACGAAAAAGAGTATTTGTCAGAAACGGAAGTTAGCAAAAAGATTCACAATTTTAGTTCGTGAATAGAATTAAAATGTGTCTACGGTGTCAGGGTAGGGACTAACCACTAGTTCGTAAAAAGGTAAGTTTCGTGAAAACGAGCGTCTATTGTACTATGGCGTTTGACATGATTGTCAAAGATACTCTCTAGCTAATACACGAATTGCATTCGCCGGAACTGGGCCTCAAATTGCACATCTGACATTGAATTGTACACCCATTTTTGAAGTGGAATCGATTATATAAACAAATAAAGCTCAAAACAGAAGAATATCTTATAATCAAAAGTATAGTATACATTTTATTTAGGCGAAAACAGAAGACACGAAAAACTGTCGTATTATTAGAGAGAAAAGAAAAAATTTTCGATTCTGTTTTTGAAATTAAAAATGGTAAAAGGATAATTCCTATAAGAATAATAACTTTGATGACACATTAAGTTAAAAAGAAATCTATGTCTTAATAGAATAACTGAGATACATCGCCGGATTGGTATTTAAATTCTGAATAAATTTTTCAATTTTATAATTTTTCCAGTGCAACTAAAGTTACAGTATATAAAAATAAATGCGCGATTAAATTAGATGATATTAAATTTGATTAAAATATTTCTTATAGTAAAAATATTTTAATCAGTTGTGTTTTTTGTTGTGAAATTGAAAAAGTTGTGAAATTAATGATTATAGGGATTGTTTGGCATTGAACATAAATGAATTAGGATGGACTACATGGTAATTAATGAAATTCCAGGAGCTAGTTAATTCATGTTCCAATAAAACAAATGCAGCTGAGAGAAACTCGATTTAGAATATTGGAAGGGAGTATAAAGAAAATAAAGCAATTTTTGAAACAAGATCACCTTAGGACTGCCCAGTATTGTGCTAATTCATTAAAAAACTGGTGAGGATAGATTTATTGTAAATCACAGAAAATTAAAAAAACAGCCAATTAAACTTGATTTTTCTCTTTACCCGTAACTGATGATTTATTAGAAGGTCTTGATGAATGTATTATTTTGACGACATTAGAGTTAGCTCATGGTTATCTTCAAATACTATAAACAGAGGAAGCTAAGTTAAAAATTCCTTTAATAAAAGCAAATGAAAGCACCCCAAGTGAAAGAAGTCAGTTAGAACATAATGATTTTTGGTTTGGCTGGCATATGCAACTTTTGAATTTCAGGGATCAAGTATTGGAACCATTGTTAAATAAGAAAGTTTTACGTTATTTAGATGCTAGATAGGAATTAGATTGATATGATTGAACGAATAAAAGAGGTCGGGAGACTTAAAATTGCTTATTTGACTCTAAAAATATGAATTTGATAAAAAATAAAGTAGACTTTTTAGGATATGTTGTTAATGAAGAAGGAATAAAATGAAGGATGAAAAATGTTAATGTAATAAAAGAATTTCTAATTCCTTTTTTAGATTATTAGAATTAGATTTTTATGTTTAACTGGTTATTTTTGGAGATTAGTGGGAAAATATAGGCAGAAAGCAGAACCTTTATAGCGACTCTTAAAAAAGGAAAAATCTTTCAAGTGGGAAGAGCAGCAACAATAGTCATTTTGATTACTGTAAAAACTGTCCTTACAGAGCGACCTGTGTTTACTCATTATGACCCTCAAGCTAAGACGGAAGTACGTTGTGATGAGTTCTTGTGGTTTAGCACACATACTTCTATAGCATGAATCGGATAATAAATGGCGGCTGGTTTATTGTGCTAGTAAAAAGATTACTGAAATTGAAAAGAAGTATCATTCAAACAAACTGGAATGGATGGTCATTGTGTGGACTCTCAAAAAATAAAGACAATATTTATTCGACATAAAATTCAAAATAGTGACAGATAGTCAAGCATTGATGTGAATTCTAAAAAAACTAACAATTCTCAAATTACAAAATGGTGTGGTTTAATTCAAGAATTCGATTTTAATATAGAACAGAGATCAAGAAAGAAAAGAACTCGTCTAGGCGTAATGAGCAGAGCTCCAGTTTGGAAATCAGAAGACATATTTCTCTCATCGAAGGTAAATTAAAAGTATGAGTAAAGATGAGCAAATATTGATGATACAATAAGCTGATCCAAAAATACAAAAATTGATTGAAATATATCTTTAAGAGAAATAGGTTGTTTAGATGCATAAAGAGGAAAACGGAAAAAAAATTCTCTGTGATTCCAAAGAACAGGAGAAAGTAATTAAATTACATACAGTAATTAAATTTTGTATCTTATCGGATAATTTTCGGTTGGCAGAACTGTAAATAAGACAAAAGAGTTGTATTGGTTTCCTTCTATGAAACGCTATGTACAAAGGCATGTTTTAAAATGTTTTGAATATTTTATGAACGAAACGTCACAAAATGGTGTGGTACAAATTCATGTCTGGTACATGTAGTACAAAGGCATCGTACAAACGCATGGTAATAAAATTGGGGTTAATGGAAAACAGCATGGTTCACCTGTAGATCATTTAGGACCTTTTTTTTAAGAGCTCTAAAGGCAACTAGGAACTTTTGGTCATGATAAATAATTTCACAAGATTTGTAAAATTGACTCTAGTGAAAAATATTGTCAACATCTCTTGTGTTGAAAGCTCTGAAAAAGTTTGTTATTGCTTATGGTCTACCTGGGAAAATAATAATAGTTCTAGAAATTTGTTTCACTTCGCATCAGTTTCAACAGCATTGTACTAAAAATGGAATTCACCATACACTCAATTGTACGAAGTGACTCTGTGCAAATGGAATGGTTGAAAGAATTACTACAGCAATATTGTCCAGCATAGCACCTAGTATGGAAGATCAAAATCAAAGAATAGAATCCTAAAATACGTGAAGTTGAGAGAAACTTGAGCAATTTTGTAAACAAGTCAACGAAGAAGGCCCTATTTTAAATGCTGCATGGTTATTATCCACGATTCAATGACGGAATTTTGAGAAAGTTAACTGATGAAGAAGTTTAGATTTGGAATGTTGCTTTCATAATGCTAGAAAAATTTCGATAACAAATGAAAAAATAATCAACAGAAAATGAAGCAGTATTATGGTAAAAAGAGATGTAAAGATTTGACGTTTGAACGAAGAGAGACTGTTGTAATGAGAAGAGCTCGTAATCCACAAGTCAACATACGAAGACGCAACAAAAATATCGAGTTTACCGAGGTATTGCCGAACAACATCTGCCTTGTGACTTATCTGGAAGAAAAAAAAAGAAGCTCACTTTTGTGCAACAAAAGCTCATATTAGTCAACTGAAACCATGGACAGGTGAACCCGATATCCTTAGTTTCAACATTGATGAGGATAACTGTGCCCTGAACAACCCTAGACATAACCCACAGAGACCTATCCGCAAGGACTGAAAAGGAAAGAGGGATCCTAAATGAAAAGATCACTCCCATTTTATTTAGAGAAAAACTTGCAAATTAAAAGACAATTTATAATTGACTACTGATTCTAAAAAAATAACTTGTAAAGATGTTTTATTGTGTACTAAAATATTAATCAAATAATATGAAAATTGGTTAACATTTTTCTGAAAATTTTAATATGTTTAGTGTTTTTTAAATAGTGAGAATAGACAGTGTTTGCTAAATATTTTTAAATCTATTATTATTTATAACTTTTCTACATATGTAAGAGCTCCGTATATAAGGAAACGCGCAAGTTGTGTGTTATTAATGACTATTAATACTGTATTTACGTGTGTGACTGAGTACTTCTCTGACATAAATATCATTAATATTAATTTGATTTAATCTGTAATTGGTTACTTTAATTATTATGTTGTTCATCTTAATTTTAATATTTACATTACAAAAACTTGAGTCAATTAGTGAGTGAATATAAATGTTAAATTACTGATAAGAGGATAATTGTAAGGTCATTCTGGCCGAATGTGAGAAATATAAAATCGCCACCAGAGGGCGAAAAAAAAGAACAGTTGATGCACGTCGACAGTAAGGTTCTGTCATAGAAAGGCTAAGCGCAATGTTCAAAACATTTGTTATTCAGCTGCAGAATCTTTTAGTAAGACATTCTGACACAGCTACGTGTAAAATTAATTCAAAAGGAAAATCTTTAAAGTTAATATGCATTGCTAATATCTTTCAGAAGAATGCATACAATATTCTCGTTTCCATGTAAGTAAATGAGGTGACTCGCTTTCTGTTTTTGTGTACTTGGAGATATGTAAGTGAGGTCCTCATTTTCGAGCATGTGTATGAAGTCCTCGCTTTCAGGCATGTATGTGAGGTCGTTGCTCTGCCAGGTATGCATACGAAGTCTTCGTTTACATATGTGTATGTGAGGTCCTCGATAGGAGGTACAAATGAGATGTCCTTGTTAGCAAGTGTATATGAGAGATCCTCGTTTTCTATGAAAATAGAAAAATGAGGATTTGATTAATTATTTTAATATCACTTTTTAATCGCAAATGCTAGTTAGACAAGGAACTCCATTTTACAATGGTTTCCAAACCACAGTACAGGCATCTATGCTCTGGGAGGAATTGAACTCAAGAACTATTAAAGTCTAAAATTTTAACCATTAACTGTCAGATATATATATATATATATATATATATTGTTAATATTAAGCTGTAATATTAATTAAAAAATAACGAGTGGCTACTAGATAGCAGTAGTTAATATGTCATGTTAAGAGATACTTATGTGTAGCTGAGCAAGGAGAGTGTGTGTAGGAGCTCGCTAAAAAATATCTGTAATCTTAATTGTTGTTACTTATGACACTTGGACAAGTCAAGCTCGCTATGCCTTGGCTCTGCGAATTTAAGTCAGTAGGGAAACGTCTTATGTTTAATCAGAGCATCACGAAGAAATATAATACGAAAGCAAGTTCGACTTTGCTTTTCAAACCCTTCGGTCGATGGCACCATCAGAGGATCCACACTCTCAATTTTGACATTGATCTGAAGGAGTAGGAAAATTTCTCTAGACCATTGCACCCATGGTAACTGTTCAACGATTGACCACGGGACTTTCGATTCCACACATTTAACGAGCACGTATATCGCATATACTCTGTGGGTCTTTGGCAGCATTGGGAATCGAACCCCACCATTCCGGATGTAAGGCTAATACCCTATCCATTTGGCTACCACGGCCCATAATCCAAATAGCAAATATATCTTTAAATATTTGTAAATTTAAGAACTTCTTCCTTCTCCACCTAAGGTACTAGTCACCTGATAAACAAAAATGGAATACATAATATATCAGAAGAGGGATATAACTCGCGACGCTTTCGGAATTCAGGTAGGCAAATTTTATTTATTTCGCTTTGAAATGTCTATTAACGTATTCTAAAGTAGTTAACGAGATTTAAGAGTTATGTGCATAAGTATAAAGTATTTTCTTAATTTCGCTTACAAAATGTAAGTTCGTTTTTAAGGAAACAATAAGTTTCGTTTTGTGCAAGGTGTAAGTAATAATTTCGTTATTGAAAGAAAGTATTTTTATGTGTAAAGTAATTAAGTATTATAATTTTTAAAGTATGGTTTTTGGGGGAATGCTAAATAAGTAGATATAATAGAATTAGCAACAGAATTAGGTCCCTCGGTACCTGAAGGTGCTAAAATATTCGATTTAAAACGTATCATAACGGAACCAGAGATGTATGATGAAGAGTTTAGTAAGAGTTTATTAAGTAGGATTACTGAAGATCGAATTGCATTAAAAATAGCCCATAAAACGTTGGCCAGCCGTTAGCATGAATTTGAACGTTTACCTATCGAAAATAGAGTCCAAAATGTAAATATTTTGGATTTAAGTAGCAACGATACAAGTAGAAGCTTATACACAGATTTTAGAAAGTTAATACACGAATATAAAATCAAAGATGGGGACATAAATTTTTATTTAGTTATATTTGAATTGCAGGCATGACCTATTAGGTTAAGTGAAGAGCATTGGGTGTCACAATTATTGGGACAGCTCCCCTTTGAAATTATGCAACTAATCGCACGTGAAAACGAAGATAATGCAAATAATTATACGTATGTAAAATTATTATTTCTTAAGAGATATAAGTTTATAGCTGATAAATTTAGATTATTTAAAATTTTAAATCATGTTTTATAAAAATCCAGAAAGTACATGGAAGGATTATTCATGCGTATTACAAAACAATTTTGAGGAATAGATAACGGGACTCGATATTTCAGATTTTAATTGTTTAAAATATTTAATTATTGCTGAACAGTTGAAGAAATAAGTAAATTCAACTACTCGGGAACATTTTGTGGACGAATGGCCTAAATTTAATACCCCAGACCAGTTAGCAGATAAATTGGATAATTTTGATAATGTTCGATCTATTAAAAGTTAGAAAAGAAATCAATTCAGTTTAGTGAAAATAAAAGTATTAATCGAAAAAAGTTAGTCAGCTTTGATATTCGAAATGAAAAGGATAAATTATTCCTCTCGCTCTTTTTAAATGCTTCAATTTTAATGATTATGGTCATATATCTCCCGTACTGTATCTCGCTACTCGCTGACTTTTGCTTACTGTAAGAAATGTAAAAAGCAAGGTCATTCTCAGCGAATGTGTGGATTTGAAACCTATCAGAAGAGCGAGAGGAATAATTTAACCGTCAGTCAAAACAATTTTCATTCAAGCACTTTATTGGCGCCTACGAATTGCTTAAAAGATGCTTAAGTATTTATGGAAATGAGATGATTGCATTAATTGATACAGGAAGTAGCTGTTGCCTTTCAAAAAAAGAATGGCAATAAAAATGAATCTGAATATAACACCAGATAGCAGTAATTTATTCGGTTTTGGAAATCAAAATAATCCAGTCACTAAAACTTTTGGAAAAGCTGCAGTAAATATTCGTTATATGATGTAGTTGGAAACTTTATTTCTATATTAACTGTCAAAGATAATTGCCAACCATGCGATTTAATTTTAGGTAGAACATTGTTATATTTTACCATACATTGCTTTTACGTGTATTGAGGGGTAATCGAAAATTTGGATACTCAAATGAAGACGTTTTTTTTCAGAAATTCAAGTAGATATAAAGGAAAATACAGTTAAATTAAAAACATTAAATGAAACAGAAATCGAAAGTAAATCTATTAATTTAATTAGGGTGAAAATTGAAGAAACCGAATATTCGATAGTTAATAGGGAACTTTTAGTAAAAATTATAGGACAGAATTTCGATTCTATTCTTGAAATAGTTAACGGTGAAACAGTAGTACCAGTAATAAATAGAGAAGAATTTAACTTAAAAATTAGGAAAGGTCAGTGCTTAGGTAGGGGAATGGAAGGAAGTGAGGAAAGCTTAACCCTCTCTAATAAAGTTAAAAGTGATGATGAAAAAGTTGAAATTATAACAATTAACAAAGAGAAGTCTCCTATTTTAATGAACGATATTAATTTCTACAAATCCTTAGAAAGTGATAAAAAATTGAAACTTTTGCGTTTCTAATAATGCATGAAAAACATTTCTGTTTATAATATTTTTAGTAAACACTTATAAATTAAGTTGCATAATATATGCTGATAAATATATTTTTATAGATTAAAATAAATATTTAATAGATTAGTGCTATAAATGTATTGCTTGCTAATTTAGACATTAAAATCTATTTGCTATGTAACCCAGCATGTCATTTCGCCTATAAGAGTAAAGATATTAAATAGGCAAATTTTACTTAATACAAGATAATTAAATTTGCAGGTGCTCATCATGTATAGGCTATTTATCATTTCTGCTAAGCAGATAATTCTACGTTGTCGATTCATAAATTATATCATATGATGTTTATAAAAAGTCATGACTGTTTGAGGAAATGCCAAAAATAATTCAATAATTAGATCGTTCTATTGCAATTGCTTTGGTAAAAAATGAGGAATATTACGAGAAAAATGTTTACTAAAATGACATTCGTATCCTCAGATTACTGAGCCCACATCTACCGATTTGATTCCATCTGCCTTTCATGGTGTATCCAACAGAAGTTGACTGTCACGTGACCAAGTGACGTTACTTTCGTCCAATTGACATTCAGACGTTTGTGTTTGTTTGAAGTAGTAAGAGCTATCTCAATGGGCTTATTATAATGTAAGATTAGTCATTCGATCTTGAGCATTGCTGAACAAAATGGAAAATGAATGTTGCTAATTTGTGGTGATAACTGCTTGGGAGATTTCCCGGTTGCCTCCTTTATGACCGCAGACATCCTCCACGGCACTGGGTCTTGTCCCATTTGGATTCTTACAGTCAGACGTAGCTCGTTTCGATACTTACAGGACTGGAGTAGTGTGTGCGACTTTGTGGGCATACAGATTATCCCCTTTATTAAAAATCTAGCCAAGAGTTCAGATGTCCACTTTCAGTGAATTCCCTTCCATGTTAACATCCAAGTCAACGAAGTTGATTAAAAGAGGTTGTTTCGAGTTGCCCAACAGAGACTACACACTAAGTTATAAAGAAATTTTCTGTATAAAGAAAAAAGAAGACAGGCAAACCTGGTTCACCCTTCCCGCCCATTCCCTGGTTCAGCAGGAAGACACCAGGTGACGCGTTAGAACTCGAGGGTGACAGACATGATCAAACGGCCGTCTCAAGACTTATTATTAGGCCTCTGAAAGCATAACATTCAAATCTTTGTGCATAGTATTTTCATTGTGCACAAAATGCAATCTGAAACCGACTTCCCCTGATCACATCCTGTATTGTTTGGGATTCACTCTGGTAGATGTTTGTACAAGTCCACTACTGATGCTGGACTTCACTAGGGTTCACGGTGTCATAGATCTGATCTAACTGTTATATTTCATATGGATATTTTATATTTTCTCAATTTCCTTCTTTATGATATATGAATACGATCCACTATCTAAGAAAACTTCTAACTAAAGACGAATACGTAGAATATGCACGAGAAAGCTTTTAATATAAAGTTTTATTCATTCAAAATATAAGTTTTATTGAATTACTGGATAATAGATAGCTTAACAACTATATTTCAATGATAAGCTGTCTATTATTCAGTAATAAAATATATAAATGGTTATATTCTTCGAACTTGACTTTCTTAAAAAATGAACTTGGAAACAATTTATCCATAAAATCTGAGATTTCTAAAACCTGCTTTGTAAACTTATAAAAATTTAAATAACATATAATCAAATCACTGATTTTGGTAACCTTGAGCAAAAGGAAACCATAAACCTTTGTAAATCTTATTTGTACACATTTCTAAGTTTACTTCTGTGAACAATCCTACGTCACATATATTATGATATTTCTATTTTTTAGAGTTAATTAAGCAGAAGATATTTTTATATCGTTTGATTCAGTGCATTTAACTCGTATCTGCTTCTATGAAACGAGCCTCATGAGTGGTCATACGAAGCGTCATGTTTTAAGTGTTATTTCCCACCAGGTGCCGCAGTATCCCTCAGAGAACTGCTCCACTGACCAACATGTGGCGTCTTGCTCGAAATGAAAAGAAAATGAGCCGATAATGAGCAGAAAACTGTGAGAAAGAGAATCTTCTGTAAGAGGGGACACGCTTCCATGAGCACGCCTCTCTCTCTCGAAAGTCAATTAAGAATCCTGCAGAAAAGATTTTAGGTCAGAACAATACTGCTCCAGTTTTCTCTCGAGCACTTTAGCCAGGGAGGTGAAACCGCTTCGCGATGTTTGGGAGGTGCTTAGTTTGATAAGGATTTAAAATGTGTGTGCCTATTGTATTATTTTCATAAAATAATCTTTTATAAATACTAAGTCTTCATTTTGTAAGAAATGTATAAAATTCTTGAAAAGAGAAAGAGAGCTTTTTTATTCATTTATTTTTTTAGTAAGTTTAATATATGATGAAATAACGGCGATAGATTTATAGGCAATCAAGAAGTTAAAATAAATCATTAAAATAATTTTATTCAAATACGAAGACATTAAGCACACCATCAATGGATTTTTATATCAAGCACACAGTAACCTGAAATGGTTATTTTATTTCTTACAGGAATGGTATATGAAACTAGATCATAGGCATTAGATTCTTACAGATTTTTTAATAAACTTAAACTTTCCAGCTATTATATTCATTGAAATAACTGTATCCGCGGAATAATAAGAGCTACCCCTTTTTCCACCGGGATTCTTCTTCACCACGGCAGCCCGGGGTGGGCCAAGGCTTTCCCCAGAAAACTACTCCATTGTGTTCTTCGGGATGCGACAGTTCTCTAATTTGTCACTTTCAGCACTTTAAAGTCCTCCTCTACACAATCAGTAAATCTAAGTTTGGGCCGACCCCTAGATGTGTTTGCAAGGGGCCTATAATTAAAAATTCTGTTGTTGCATGCCCCCGAGGTCAGCAGCGCTAGACCAGGTCCATGAGCGCGTACACCTTCAAGAAGTCCAGCACCATAAGTGGATTCTCCATCAGATTTCTCTCGGAGAGACCAAGGCATAGAAGAATATGTTTAGGAGAGGCCTGTTCATTTAAACACTTGGAGCAAATTTTGAATTTATACCCTCGACGAATTTCAAGTTACTAAGATGGCCACTGAAACGGGCAATAGCCGTTTGTTCTTGTCTATTAAGACCAGTAGCCTGGGATGCACCTGGACGCACGCAGTCGTACCAATGATGCTCGGGAGGGATAATCCACAAGTGGTTTTATATTTAAAATTCTTGAAGTCAAAGACGAGGGGTCCATTTGACAGATATGGCCCGCAAATCTCAAGCGACAGATTTTAATATAATTGACGGTGTCAGCTTCCTTAAAAAGTCTGTAGAGCTCGAAACTGTATCTGTGCCTCCAAACTCCATTCTCATTTACAACACCAAAAATCTTTCTTATGACTTTTCGTTCAAATATTACAATTTGATTTGACTGAGTCTTTGTTAGAATCCAGGTTTTGAATACATAAGTGAGAATAGTTCTTATGATGGTTTTGTATCCACCGGAATTACACAGCCCTTTAAAATGGCTTATTCAGTTACGATTTTATAGATTTAAGAAAAAATCTAAATTTTAACTATAAAGGAAAGCCATGCGTAAAGTACATGAGTGACTTGATGAGTTTTTCGGTAAACAATAAACTACATTCAGTGATTATTGACACTGTGTTGGAAAGGGTTCTGTAACCATCCACTGTATATTTGTTTTCCAGAAAAAAGTTCCTTGAGAGTGGGCAATATTCAAGTGACATAAAGAAAGAAATCCGAAAAATTACCAAACACAGACTGCCGGCGCTACAACTGTAGGCTGCTGATAAAGACTTTTTAAGCATCCAGTGTGTCTGTTTTTCGGAGACACTTTTCATGTATATCATAATCATTCGTTCTTGATTTTAATAACTCCGTCACTTACTTTTCTTCGTTATGATTTACTTTCATCTGTATACAACTTGAGAATAGTCATCATATATCACTATTATTACTTATGATTTCACTGCCATTTTATCTCATCGGGTAGTATTTTCATAAAATAAGAGAAGATTAAAAAAGCTATGAATTATGATTAATAAGTTTATCAACAAACTTACTTTTTAATTTTAATCTTCGTATCATTTCTAAACAAAGAGTTTTAACGTTGTAGTCATCATTCTTTAAAATTTGTATATTATTATGCACGAGTTAAAGCAAAAGAATATCAGTGCATTACATTGAATGTATTAGATTATTAAAATTCAGAGAAAAGAGAACAAAAACAACTCTTTCAAACAAAAAGAGGATTAAATAATTTTGTGCAAAATTACTCTTATAATTCAATGTTATACATAATTTGATTTCCAAAGAGAGAGAAAGATGTATTAAGGTCCATGCTTTTAATAAAAAAGGTGCATTGTGATGAAGGTCTCAAATACATTGACAACTTTTTGTATCCATACTTTCAGACCTCATTAATTTTGTTGAAAGTTTTAAATGAGAAATATAGTTATTATAATTAGTATAATAGTTTTGAGAAGGAATAAAAAAAAGTTCTTAATCTTATCTTTTTTTAGTATCTATGAAATTAAGGAGAAAAAATTAAAAATCCGGAGAATTATGAAATGAGAAATGATTACATATGGTAAAAATATTAAACTGAATCTACGTTAATTGTTACGATACTTTTTGAAGTTCCCATACCTGCGGACCGAAGCCGCCAACTGTTCCAGCATTTTTATAAATGCGGTTGATGATTGAATTGGCACCATCTTCACATTTAGAAACTTCAACTGACTCTCTCTCTCTCTTTCGCAGGCATTGAACCTTCCAGACAACAGAAGTAATGCCATTCCTCACAAAGCTTTACAACTGCCGGTAAACTGAAACGAAATTATGAAATTGTAAAAAAAAAAAAAAAAAAAAAAAAAAAAAAAAAAAAAAAAAAAAAACATTTGATAAGTTAAAATGTATGAATACTGAGAGAGACAATTTCACGTAATGTAATAAATTAAGTAATGGAGAAATAATTCTTAAAATGATTTTACTTAATTTTATATGTAGAGGAAAAGGGGTGGTTCCTCAAATGAGACAGTGGACCTAATGAACATGAAATTGAAAAGCGGCCCTAGTGTTATAAGCAGTGGCATTTTGATATTTCCTTAAAGGTTGTATTATTCTTTAATGCTCTTGTAACGTGTAATATACGGTATGTAGGTGATATAAAAATTTCTTGTAGACGGAAGTCTCTCATTTTGGAAGCAACAGAAACGCCCGAACGTATACCATATGACCTGATGACCCCATTCTTCATGAGAAACCAAGTGCTTACAATCGTTTTATTAATCCAACCGCAGATTATTGATGAAGTTTCTTTCTTCTCTAAGGGAAATAAATGCCGGTGGCTGGTTCAAAGGAAAAGTGGTGAGATGAAATTGGCTCTCACCTGAGAAATCCCTTAACTATGCAAAAATCTCTCTTTAATCATGTTGGTGAGAAAAATAATAATAGCCATTCTTGAAATTCTCTCATTCAGAGTAAGAATGATATTATATTTTCAGAATGATTTTAATACAAAATGACTTTTTTTACTTGAATATTTACTAGTGATAGCTTTTATTTCAAATTAAATTTATATTTTGAAAAAAGTTATCTATCTTTGTTCACAAGATAGAGTTCCAGCATCTTCTAAAGTTTCACACAAGCAAAAATTTTGGAAGAAAATAATAACTCAACTGTAACATTCTATTGTTCTACAGTGATTAGTATCTCGAATGAAAATTTTTTTATTCCAATGAACACTATACTATAAGTTTCCAATCCTCAGAAATAAGTACCTACTAATGTAACGGAATTAGATAATAATGTATTTTTATAATTTTGTTTTTTAACAATCACTTGTTTCTTAGTCCGTTACTAGATTCGAAAAGGGTGTATTTCTAATTATTCACCTCATTCAAAAATGTTCTAAATTTTTATGTAATGAATATAATAAAAAATAAATAAAATTCTATAACCTAAATATATATATATATATGTGGGGGACGGTGTCTAGGGGTAATGATGTATTTAAAAAGAGATGATGGGCCATAATTGAAACAAAATTAATTTATTAAAGAAAGTATTAAAATATTATTAAGAACTATTAGGTTATATCTAACTTACTATTTACAATATTTACATGTTTAAATGAAATAAATAGACAGCAGCATCATGGCTGACTTACTAACTGCGTAGTAGTTTCTTTGTCTCCATTTCGGGAGAAAACAAATTCGCGGCCTATCCTCTCGGAGTTCAATTAGCAGAGTGCCTTACTTTCACAGATGTTTCTCTTACATCTACAATCAACACGAGTCTGCTCGATGCTGCCATCTATTGACATATGTTATTACGAAAATATAATCCTACAGACTCGGCCATCCTGCAAATCACTGGCCTCAGTGATTATCATAATTTCAAACAATTACAAAATGAGACAATGATAAAAATGAAATATTTTCACAACTATAATAATTAAAATATAAGCAAGTTAAAGTCTCTATTGCTATAAGCAAAAATGTTCATTATATTAATCTAAATTGAAAATATCATCTGCAAATGGCTAATATTTTATATTTACCAAAAGAAAAAAATACAAAAGTAACATTAAAATAAGACTCACATTATACAATAAAATTCTATAAATGATAACTGTTTATTTTTCACCCTGGCGAATAAAATTTCATTAAATCCGCGGATGAGGTTGTTCGGTTAGGACCTTCATGAGAACCTATTTTTTCTAACTCATACCTATCCTTAGCATTTGCTTTGACTACTCGGTATGGTCCTAAAAACTTAGGTCTTAGTTTTAAACCTGTCCCGAATTGTGTCCTTTGAATAACCACCAAGTCTCCTTTCTGGTACACTGGGGCTTTCTTGCGTTTCTTATCGTACGTCTTCTTGTTCTCTGCCTGGATCTTTTGGATGTTTCTTTTCGCATCTTGCCGTAATAGATTTCTCTGTTCTTGCAATTCTTCCATTACTTCTTCCATTAGTAAGTTTCGTATGTGAATGTCTTCTTTATTTCTCATTGTTATACCAACTAATAATTCAAATGGAGACCATTTTGTACTTCGGCTGGTGGTGCTGTTAAGGATTCGTTGCAATTTATCCACGAACTTGTACCATTTAGTGGGATCTTCAATTGATAGTTTAGTCAAAACGGGTATAAGAGTACGATGAACTCTCTCAACTTGACCGTTTCCACGAGGTACTCCGGTGGCAATTTGGAGATGTTGTATATCCTCTTCTGTGCAATAATCACTAAATGCTTTGGAGGTGAATGCTGAACCTCTGTCCGTTATTATCCTTCTAGGATTACCGAATGTCTTTTGTTGTAGTTTTAATTTTTCAAGAGCATCTTCTGCTGAAGTTGATTTGACAGGGTAAAGCCAAGTGAATTTGGTAAACGCATCTACGATGGTGAGAATATGCTGATAGCTTTTGTTGGTTGATGGCAAAGGACCAATAAAATCAACGTGATAAGTACTTAAAGGTACATCTTCTTTTGGAATAGGATTTAGAAATCCTTCTTTTTTACCACTCTTTTTGTTTGACAATATACAAGGTACACAATTTAAAATTACGTTTTGTATTCGTTTATCCATATTAGGTATGAAAAATTCTCGTTTGATTATTTCCTTCGTCTTCGCAGTTGAAAAATGTCCCTCTTCATGAGCCGCTTTGATGACCTCTGTCTGCATGGCCTCTGGTACAACGATTAGTTCTCGACCATTTACATATTTGTACAGAATGTCGTTTTTAAGGAAAAAATCTGAAGTGTCGTTGCAATCGATTAAGGACTTCCAACTTTGGATGTTTTCGTCATTCTGCTGGGCTAATTTCAGTTTTGCAGTAATAGTGTCATTCGTAATAATGGAAACTGGATATCTGCTCAAAGCATCTACATGTTGCATTCTTTCACCCGGTCTATGTATAATTTCGTAGTCAAATTCTTCTAATAGTAGGGCCCATCTTGCTACTCGAGTTATTAAATCTTTCTTATCCATTGTTTTTTGAAATGCTGAACAGTCCGTTACAATTTTGAAATGATTACCTAACAAATAAGTTCTAAATTTCTTTAAAGCGTTAACTATAGCAAGGACTTCTAGTTCGTAACTACTATATTTCTCTTCCGCTGGAGTTGTTTTTTTGACATATACTGAATAGGATGTAATTTTCCGTCATCACTTTTTCTGTAATAAAACGGCGCCATATCCGTGCTGGCTTGCATCCGTATGTAATTCTGTTGGTTTTCCTTGTGCGAAAATTTTTAGAACTGGACTTTCGGTTAATAAACTTTTCAAATGATCAAATGCTTTAATTTGAGGTTGTTCAAATACGAAAGAATTTTCTTTTTTCATCAGGTCGCTTAAAGGTTTGGCTATTTTGGAATATGATGGAATAAATTTACGGAAATAACCGGTCAATCCCAAGAAACTTTGAACTTGTTTTACTGTTGTTGGTACTGGAAACTTCTTGACAGCTAGAGTTTTTGCAACTGAAGGGCGAATAGTTCCATTTTCGATAATGTGACCTAAAAATTCTACTTTTCGTTTTAAAAATTGGCATTTCTTGAATTTTATTTCTAAACCATATTTCGATGCAGTTTCAAATACCTTTTTAAGTTTTTCTAGACCTTCCTTTTCATCTTTCGATGGGATTATCAAATCGTCCATGTAAATTATAACGATGCCTTTCCTCATGAGTTCTCGAAATATGCTGTACACATATCTTTGAAATACGCTCGAACTGGTACTGAGACCGAATGGTACTTTATTGAATTCAAATTGTCCATCTGGAACAACAAAAGAAGTGAATTTTCGACAATCTTCATCTACATCAACGTGAAAAAATCCATTTTTCAAATCTAATGTAGTATATACATTTGCTTCCTGGAGTTTATCTAAAACGTCTTCTATTAACGGCAATGGAAACCTATCTTTAACCAATTTTCGATTTAGTTTTCTATAATCAATGCATAATCTATTAGTACCATCTTTCTTTTTAACTAACACAATTGGACTTGCATATTCCGATGAGCTTGTTCTTATTATTCCTTGTTCTAACCATTCGTCGATTTGCTGATTTACTGCTTTATTTTCTGGAAACGATAAACGGCGAGCATGTTGATAAACTGGTATGTCATCTTTTAAGATAATTCTCATAGAGACGTCTGTTTTTTCGGTCTTCTTTGGTTCATAGTTCGAAATTAATTTCAACAATTCTTGCTTTATTCGTCGGTCTTTAATATTTTCCAAATCGATTTCATCGTCTGTTTTTACTTCGCTTACCGGTGAATTTATTAACCAAGTATTTTCACGTTTATGAACTTTAGTACCTTCTTTGGTAAATTCAAGTGAAGCGTGTTCTAGAATATCTGCACCTATGATAGCTTGAAAATTTAGACGAGATTTCGGTACTACGTGCCACATAAGAGTGTATTTTTCTTCGTCTATCTCCACTTCCTGTTGGAATGAACCTTTGGTTTCTACCTGACCTCCTAAACCTGACAGCATTATTGTTTTATGTGTAAGCTCTGAGGGTTTGACAATTCCTCTACTCAAATCTTCGCGTATGAGTGAGACCGAACTTCCAGTATCGATGAGAGCTTGAAAACTTTTTTCTTTCATAATTATGCATTTTGTCTTCATTCCTCCTTTAAGGGTAAATGAGCAGTTCTGCACAGGCGGAGTAGTAGGCTTATTTTTGCCGCGTTTGGGACAATTTATGGCATAATGTCCTGGTGCTTTGCAATGGCTGCAGTAAATAACTTTCGTTTTTTCGGCGTATCTATTACGATGATCTAAATTAAACGATCTTTTCTCGAATCTGTCATTTCGTGAATATTCTGCCTTTGGCGAATTGTATTCAAAATTTCTCGTTCCTTTAATATCATATCTACTCTTAAATGGTGAATAGCTTGATTTCGGTTTCAGAGTTCTTCGAACATCTTCATATTCTTCGAATCTCTTCGCCAGTTCCGTCGGTGTGTTTATCTTGGACCATTCATCTATGAGGTGTTCTTGAATTTCAGGAGGTGCTTTTCGTTTCATCTGATCTGCTATGATCAGATCGCGTAACTCATCATAAGTCGATATTTTTAACCCTAGTGTCCACCCGTCAAAGTAAGTTTGCAGTTCATGGTGAAAATCTTCCCATGTTCTTTCGGCGTTCTTCTGATGAGACATAAATAACTGGCGTAGCTTTTCCGGAGATAATTTAAATCTTTTTAACAGTAAGTCTTTGACGTGGTCATAATCGTTGGCTTGGTCCGCCGGCTCCCTTGCAATCATATGGGCTACCTCAATGGGTATTAGACCTAGAAGCTTCTGCACCCAATTTTGTTTCGGTAAAAACGTTAGTTCTGCATGTCGCTCGAAAAGGGTTAAGTTGAGACTAATGTCGTCTTTCATATTGAATTTGTGAAAATTCTCGTACACGGGCTTATTTGACGATGAAATATTTATCGCTGGATTTTCCGGAATTATATTTTGTTGGACTTGAATTCGTAATTTCTCGAGTTCGTGCGCTTCTCGACGCTTTTGGTCTTCACGCTCTTCTTGGCGAATTTTGTTTGCTCTTTCTTCGGTTTCACGAAGCATTTTTTCTTCTTTTTCTGCAATCTCACGACGTGTCCGTTCTTCTTTCTCTGCGGTTTCACGACGTGTTCGTTCTTCGGTGATGCTAATTAACAACATTTTCGTATCTTCTTCTACGTAACCAGGGTCAGTTATGATAAGTTCTTTAAGTTTTGGCTTTGTCGTGGGTGTATCTACAGTTAGACCTAACTCACCTGCTAATTCTATTAAATCTTCTTTTTTGTACTGTAGTAAATACGCCATTTTAGTGGTCATTCAGAGAATCAATTAATTTTTAACAAAATAAAACCTTTTACTTATTTAGAAAGTGCTTAGATCAATTTTAGTTTGAAACCTTTCAAAATAATTCAAATATAAAAAATAAAATGCAATATAGTATATAATTTCTTAATATAAAATAATCAATTACCTGAAAATTCTGGCACTGAAAATATATAAATGCACTGAGAATGAAAATATAAAAACAAACTATCTTGGATTTTGTTTAAAAATGAAAAATAATTTAACACAGTATACAATATATATAAAATAATAATATGCTATTAATATTTATGCATGCACCAAAATTTCATTGCATTTCTTTCTTATTTTTATATGAAGGCTTTAAAATATAAGTGAAAATAAAACTGAAAGATATAAGCATAAAATATGTTTCACCACAAATAAATAAAATAAAATAATCTCTCTTGAATACCAAAAAAATAAAATTAATGCAGTAAGAGAATCGGTTGTTTTGAAAAATGGAATCATTAACAGACAGAAATATTATCAAGAAACTTAAATCACTTGAACGAAACGTTGCATCTGGACGATTGCCAAATCATTAGTCACTCAAATTTGAAAATAAACTCTTGCACTGGTATTGCTATAAAAAATAGATCGTAGTTCTGAGTCGGCAAAAATGCAATAAATTGAAAGAGGATTATAAATGTATGGGTAAAACTGTTAGATACGTTTGAATTGTTAAATATTGGAGCTGATTCTTGATTTTATCACACACATTGAACTGAACGCGCACAAACACAAATTTCACTTGAAGCACACTTTTTTGATGATGTTCTCGATGATGTATTTCGACGGTATTTTCGGAGAATTTTTTTTCGGCACTCACCACTCGCTAACGTAGGTGTGGTTTTTCTTTCGTAGCTCGATTCGTAGATTTTTATCGCTGGTTTTTCACTAGGTCGAAACTTTGCTGGGATGATTTGCTTTTGACGCGATTCGTTGGGTTTCGCTGGAGACACTCTTTCTATTCGATGAAATTCGCTGGAAATTCGCAGGAGAACCGGTGTTGAGGAATTGGGAGCGCTTCGCGATCAGTTGTCGCGCGGTTGACTCTCAATTTGCAGGATTGTTGCTCGATGAGTTGTGTCGCCGGATTGTCGCTGGATCTCAGAGATTGTGGTTTCGCTGGATCGTCGCTGGGTCTCAGAGATTGCGGTTTCGATGTTTCGCTGGATTCGATGTGGCTCTGCTTCGGAGATTCTCGTAGTTAAATTCGCTGGTTCCGGAGCTGTTTGTCGATTTTGCTCTGCCCAGTAGCTTTGTCCAGTGGCTCTGCCCAGTAGCTTTGTCCAGTGGCTCTGCTTCGGAGATTCTCGTAGTTAAATTCGCTGGTTCCGGAGCTGTTTGTCGATTTTGCTCTGCCCAGTAGCTTTGTCCAGTGGCTCTGCCCAGTAGCTTTGTCCAGTGGCTCTGCTTCGGAGATTCTCGTAGTTAAATTCGCTGGTTCCGGAGCTGTTTGTCGATTTTGCTCTGCCCAGTAGCTTTGTCCAGTGGCTCTGCCCAGTAGCTTTGTCCAGTGGCTCTGCTTCGGAGATTCTCGTAGTTAAATTCGCTGGTTCCGGAGCTGTTTGTCGATTTTGCTCTGCCCAGTAGCTTTGTCCAGTGGCTCTGCCCAGTACTGGGTATTCGATGAAGATAATTCGATGAAAACTCCGAGAGGTTAAAATTTTAAAATTATAATTCAAAATTAAATTTTATCTGAAATTCAGATCTCGGCCTGAACCCCCAAAATTTGTGGGGGACGGTGTCTAGGGGTAATGATGTATTTAAAAAGAGATGATGGGCCATAATTGAAACAAAATTAATTTATTAAAGAAAGTATTAAAATATTATTAAGAACTATTAGGTTATATCTAACTTACTATTTACAATATTTACATGTTTAAATGAAATAAATAGACAGCAGCATCATGGCTGACTTACTAACTGCGTAGTAGTTTCTTTGTCTCCATTTCGGGAGAAAACAAATTCGCGGCCTATCCTCTCGGAGTTCAATTAGCAGAGTGCCTTACTTTCACAGATGTTTCTCTTACATCTACAATCAACACGAGTCTGCTCGATGCTGCCATCTATTGACATATGTTATTACGAAAATATAATCCTACATATATATATATATATATATATATATATATATATATATAGTTGTAAAAATATAATATGAACAAAAACAAAGTTGATAATTAACCAGCGCAAAGATAACTAGAAGAACCACTGAAAAACACATCAATATTCAAATACATAAAGAATACTACAGAAAGAAATATTTATGTTGTGTCTTCGATGCATTTAGCAAATATTATTATATTTCAGTATATTTGAATTAAATCTTTGAATTTCTTAACTGAAAAAAATTTTGAAATATAATAATAAAAGGTATTGATTCTTTACAGCAGCTTTCTATGCATTTTCTTAAGACTAATTAAATTCATTAAATTCTTATGGCAAACTGCAACCAATTTAAAATATAACTTGTATATCTTATTAAGAATCCACTTTATCACTAATTATATATATAAAATATTAGTTTGGAAAAAATAAACAAACTTTATTTTACTTCAAAGAGAAGAAGATATCTCAGTATATTCGAGTACAGAACAGTAATTTGGTTCATGAATTTTTCGATAAGAGTAAATGAAATAAAACTTTTAATATTATAGTAGGTAATTCTTTTTGTTCAAAAAAGGTAACATTATGTATATCGTATGCTAAGTTAGGGTATTTTTTGTTTTGTTTTTTACAATGCCATGTCTGGTGTTCATCTTGTTACTCGAATTACTAAAAACTTAATTAGTTCTACTCTAGGGTTTTGGTTGGATAATGTACCTTAATTATGACAGCAATATTTAGTCTCTTGATGAGTTTTAAATTACATTAAATATTTCATATTAAAGTGAAAATAAAATTGGTCATGCGTGAATTATTTGCGATAAATTTTGTAATGACTACTATATATGTAATATATACTAATAATTGTAAATGTTTATTTTAACACCTATCCCTCTTTATGCATATTAAAAAATGCTATCCATCAAAATAAATGGCACGTGAAATAGTCTTTCTCCTATCTAGAAATTCGAAAGTTCTATGACTCCATTGAAGATCATCTTGCTGAGAGAACTTAAACATATTAAACCTTGGAAGGATATAATGCTTCTCTTTTGCTGTGGTGTAGAAGTTTGAGGAAAAGGCTGTTATGTCTGATGTCCATCTTGTTACTCGAATTACTAAAAATTTAATCAGTTCTACTCTGGGGTTTTGGTTGGAAAAGAATAAGGCACCAGGAAACAATAAAAACGAAATCAAAATAACAGTTAAACTAATAAAAAGCTTTTATAAATTTTATTACGATCATCAGAAATGGCATCATTTTCGTGATCGAGATGAAGCGGCCTCTATGATTAACTCAATCGAAGATCAATGCGACTAGGCGGAGAAACACTGAAACTTACAGATGATTCTGTAGATGTCAATGTTTCCTCACTATGCTGATTTACTGCGAGGGTGATAGAAAGTTTAGAAAGGAAGGTGCCACATACAAAATTGCCGATATACAAAGTTGCACTTGGTTCAAAATTACATAGTAGTTAGCTGTGATTAGTTTTTAGATCAACAGAAATGGGAGGCCAGAAACGTATCACAATAACCTAATCAATCATATCTATTTACACTTAAATAACTGCTAGTTCAACCAATGAGTAAATATCTGTTTCTTTTATGGATATGATAGCTGATTAGTCAACGTTCTGACTTTAGTTCAGCAATTTGTGAGTTTGATTCCTACCATGACTTGTAGGTATTCGAAATTCGTTTTGAATAGAAGCCTCAGTCAAGTAGAGTGAAAAGGGACAATAAAGTTGTAATCTAAATTATTTTGTTTACTATATCACATCTGTTATGTCTCTAAGTGTCATAAAAACTACAGAAGAAACGTACATCCGGTTTTAATTTTTCATGTAGTCTAGTTAAATTTCCTGTAACCTATCCTAATCTAGTTAAATTTCCTGTAATTTGTATAGCATAAACAATTAAGACAAATCTTTGTTTTGAAAATGTTTTAGTGATTTAATTAAATGGGTTAAATGTAACTCGTGGTACATTCCTACGAATTTGTGATGAGTCAATAATACCAGTCCTTATGAAAATCATTTTTTCGACTTTAATATCTTATTATTATTAGCTTTGTTAGCCAAATGAGAATTATTTATTGCAAGGAAGAGTTTCACAAAGTAAACGAAAAAATATCACTTTGAAGTGTCGTTTTCTTGTATTATTAACAATGTGATTAGTGTCTTCTTTTATGCTCCTTAAACTGGGGCAAGATAAAGAACGGAACCAGTTATTTTCGTCAGTAAGACTAGGATTTACAATAAAACTAACAATAATGCTTAATAAACTTGAGGTCAAAATTTCAATAAGTTCCATAGGTAAGTCTTTAGATTACTTTGCTTTTAAAGAACTTTTACGCAATACAAAGCAGACCGCTTTTTTCTTAAATGTAAAGTCTTTCTTTTGCAGATGGGGATTAGCAATTATTGTAAAAGAAGACATCAGTTTAAAAGCACGAATCTCTATTGTTCCTTATAATTATTACTAGCACATTAACATTGTTTTTATGACTGTATATTTGTCCCGTAGTTAGCAATTATACTTTTTATTCGGAACATGAGAACTCTGAAATGTACTGAAATGATTTCATAGTAATATTTTTTTTCACGCTTTATAATAAAGTATATGCGTTTATAGTGAACAGAGGTTTAGAGTGAAAAAAAAGTCGCACATTTATAATAAATCTTAAATGTAAAAAATTTTTATTTTTACAACTTTTTAAGAAGTATCTGTAATAATAATTTTTTTATAAATCAATATAAATACCACGCACATGCACACAGTTTTAATTCAACTCAATAATTTGCAGAAGTGAAAGATAAGAAATATACATTGGATTGGTATAAGAAATCTAAATTCAAACAACTTTCACAAAAGCATTGTAAAATATAAGTAAAAGTAACAACTATCTCTGAATATGATAACTTTATTTATTTAATGTTTATTTTCGTTATTTATTATTTGCTATATGTACTTGTTTACGTAAATTTTTAAATCACTTAAAAATAATTTCTCAAACAATTTTTAGACTCAAATTACTCATTCATTCATCTTGCTATCATTATCTATTATTTGAATTTAAATTTACTGTTACCGCATGTTACATCAATGAATAATTTGCTGACAAAATATTAAAATATTATCACAAATATATTTGTTACTCATGTATTAATAAATGAAAATAAATGTACATCATTGTCAGAAATTTTCGTATAATAAATACTTCAATAAAGAGACTAAATATTTTTAAATGTTCATAAATTACTTGGAATCATTTACTCTGATGTTTTCATTTTTAATAAATCTTTCTCATCGATAGGCAGGAATATGCTCTTTTTTTATTAATTGTTTGTATATTAGTAATTTTGAGAAGTATATGTTCAACTATTATTTCAAACGTTATTTCAATTAAATAATAACATTAACTATATATAAATATTTTAAATAATCTACTGTGTCATGCAAGTTATAGTTATTGATCGAAAAAATAGTAAAAGAATTTCAATAATACATCTTATTGAAAAGAACTTATCAGAAAACTTAGTACATTTGTAAATAGGATAACATGATTATATTTTATAACTATAAATTTTAGACAAAGTAAATTTCAAATTAACAGATTTAAAATTATTACTATTTTTTTGCTGATTTTAGCTTAAACAATTTTATACTATATATATTGTAGTGGTTCACCGTAGCCTGTTGACAAAAGCCGTTATTCTATGGTCTTAAAGATAAAGGACTCAATACTTGAGCCCAACATGTATTAAGCCCTTTATCTCATGCTGAAAAAATCAGGCCCATTAGTCTTTCACAGGGTTAAATGACCTTTCACCGCTAGTTTGGTTTGAAAGTTTCTACAAGAACGATATCATATTCATTATTTATTTCGTTATCTGATCACGGCTCAAAATTATAATATGTTTGGCTGTTTTTCCGTAAAAATAGGCGACCCCCCATAATGCATTACTAACAATATTTAACCTTTCATTAAAAAATTACTATTTTTCTTACTATTATTTTATTTCCGGTTCTATTACATATTAATTTATATTGACATAGTATTAAAATGTTACTATTTTACTTTGATTGTTTTTGATACAGTGATACTGTGATATCTGAATACTTAATATTGATTTATAAGATGTGTTTTATAATGCTGTCGAATTGATTCAGTTCTCTTCTTTCTTTCCCTACTTCTTTCTATATAATGCATAATTTTTATAGATTCCAAAAAACACGTTTTGAGTAAAGAGTCTCAATTTAATCAATTAAAAGTCTTACAAAATATTTCACGTATTACACACTTCAAATTAATATGGGTCTTCTGTTTATAAATATGATTGTACCTCCTTGAACATTTTGATACGGGGTATTGGCCATATTGATAAGCTGAAAGCTCTTGTAAGGTTCTTTTGAGTGCATTGCATAATTTCCATTCTGAAAGATTTTACATAGGTTGTGGGTGGCATTCACGGTCACAAAAAATAAACAAGGCAAACTCTTGAGCACTCACTCCAACCGACTTGTACAGGAAAGTATGCTAGTGCAACAACAATTCCGACCGACTTATACAGGGAAGTATACTAGTGCAACAAAAACAATTCCGACCGACTTGTACAGGGAAGTATGCTAGTGCAACAACAACAATTCCGACCGACTTGTACAGGGAAGTATACTAGTGCAACAACAACAATTCCGACCGACTTGTACAGGGAAGTATGCTAGTCCAACAGCAACAATTCCGACCAACTTGTACAGAGAAGTAAGCTAGTGCAACAACAACAATTCCGACCTACTTGTGCAGGGAGGTATGCTAGTGCAACAACAACAATTCCGACCGACTTGTGC
>JAJQOW010001498.1:0-45817 GCA_037975125.1 Latrodectus hesperus
GTGTGTGTGTGTGTGGACTGTAATTTCTGACAATCATGAAGAAAACGTTGAAATTTATCAACCAAAACTCTTTTAATTCAACAAGGAATCATAGATTGACTCATTAGGAATCAACAATATAAATTATTTTATTTTTAATCATAAATTTGATGAAAGCTGCACATTGTACTTACCTTTGTTCCGTTTTTAAGTAGTTCAAATGAAACAATTAGTAATGCGAAACAAATATGATAAATGGTACTTCAATTAATTGGTCAAATGATGAATGATTAGAAATGCCTAGACTAATTGATTTTAAGAGGTAAAATATGCTGAAGATAAATTATTGTCTCATTAAGTTTATTTAATGCTAACAACAGTGCACTTTATATTAACAAAGAAAATAATATCCAAGCTCTTTATTGTGGATATAATAAGGAAAGGAAAAGAAATTTATTCAAAGATAAATTAATTAGAAAAAATGTACTTTTATTAAAAGATTAGAAAACAATAATGTTATTTAGAAATTTTGAAATTTCATAGATGAATAAAACTTGCAAATATTTACAGATTAATCTAATGTGATTGTGCATTAAAAGCTTGATACAATCTTAAAATTATTACGAAAATATTAATTTGATTATCAGATTGGGTATCTTAATGATTTTTGCTGGATCACAATTATGTCCGCGCTATTTATTAACATAGCAGTTTTTCTTGAATCTTTAAAATTTAAACATTTTTATTAATGTTTCTTGGAATTACGTAGAAAGGTATTTTTGAAGTATCATAAATTATTAAAAAACAGCAGATTGTAAATATTCTTTTAAACTCTGTAAAAGAATACTATATTAATTACTTTCTAATAATCGTTAATAATTTCATTTTAATTACAGTTCATCATATTTAAATTTACTCTAATAAATTCAAATAACTACATACAGAAAAAGGCATTCTTTGTTTCTCAAAAACACTTTATAATATATCGTCAATCACAATACATTATAAAATGTTTAAATACTTCGCCTAAATCAAAAACATATAGAAATGTTAATTAAAAATTTTGAATTTTGGAATTTTATAGTATAGTTATATTTTTGAAAACCCAAATATATTTAATTGTTGTGTTTTATAATTTTTGACTGGAGTAACTGCCCAAATTTAGACTGGTAAATACCATCAAATGAGGCTTACATGAGATATGTATTTCGCAATCTTTATCTATATGTATAAATTCCATTAAACATACATTTCCAACAATAAATTGAATACTAAGGACTTCATATATATTTGATCACCAGCAATTATTATATAAACATCTAAGCATCAAATGCTATGTTTTATTATATGCAAGAGGGAAATTTAAAAAATAATTATTAGAAAAGACAATATAATTTTTTTTATTTCTTCATACTTTTACTACTCAATTTTTTGATCTTCCTCCGTTGATTAAATTCTTTGTAATTACCACTCATTTTGATTCTTAAAAAAATCATGTTTTTTAATTATATTTCATCTTATGAAACTAACATCATTCAGATAATATTCTCAGAGTTTACTATATACAAACAAGATTGTAAGTTTAATTGATTTCACCTTGTTTACATTGGAAAATTTTAGTTGTATTTTATTTTGCTTTTTGCATATAATGTATAAAAGCAGCTTATGTTATAGGAATAACAGAATTTTTTATGAATGCTTAATGAGTCATATATATATGTATATATATATATATATATATATATATATATATATATATATATATATATATATATATATATATATATATATATATATATATATATATATATATATATATATATATATATTTATATATATATGTATATATATATATACATATATATATATAACTATATAACTTTTCCCATTAAAATCATATTTTAATATGACAGAAAGTACACTAATTATATATTTCAACATTAATTTAATTTATTTTTAATAATTTAATTTTTCCATTAATTAAGATCCTTCTAAAGTCAACTTCACAGGTACTTCCTGAATAATCTCATTTTATAGGTGTTAAAAATATCTCTTCCCAGCTAGGAACAATTAATTTTTGCTTGAAGTGTTCGTCACAGTGAATGCAACATTTTCACAGATTTCTCTGCAGAACAGCAACAAGTTTCGGCAGTGCTAATTAACTCTTTCCATTGAAATACCTCTTAACGAGAGCTTTAGAAATTGATATGGATTAAGGGTGTCATTACATCATGCTTCTGTGGATATCTTAAACAGCAGTTTTCTTTAGTGCTGAAATTAGTGACACATTCTTATAAAACTTGATTACGGCTTTTCTTTAATGTTAATCAGGCAATAAAATTCTAAAAAATGCTATGATAACATAAGAAAATTAATAACACGCTCTATGAAGAGAACTGTTTCAAAAGTAATATATAAAAAGTACATATACTTAATTATGTTTGTCAACTTCTTAAGTATTTATAGTATACAGGGCAAATCCATGTGACCAAAAGAACTTTTCACAATATTTTTTATTGAAAATCGTATTAATTGTTCACATAATTACTTAACAAAATCATATATTTTGTATACTTTGAATCGTAAAAATTACTTGATATCTATTATCGAATCAGTGAAATATTTATTTCGTAATTCATTCTGTTTTTATAGAAATTTACTTTTATTAAAAAATTTTCAAATAAATGAAACAATGTTCAGCTTTTACATACTATACATACAGGTTAGTAGTTTAAAATATATTTATATCTTCTAAAATGAAAAAAAAAAACAAACAAATATATCTGTTAAGGGTTTTATGACAAAATGATATGTGAATAGATTTTAACCATTCTGCAATTAATATTCTTTGAACTAATTCGCATATTTGATATTAGATTTTTATATTATGTGCTTTATTTGTTATAGAATATTTAAAATCATTTTTTCTGTCTGTTTAATTGTTTTATTTAATGCAATTTTTTTACAAAGTTTTGTAACAAATTCTTTAATGATTACATTAGGATTTTGTTAGAGATACACTAACTGAATTATTTATGTGAATATTCTTCTAAGCAAATAATATACAATATGTTTTCTTAAACGTTATATATATATATATATATATATATATATATATATATATATATATATATATATATACATATATATATATAATTATATAATATATATATAATATATATAATATATACATATATATATAATATATATATATATATATATATATTATATATATATATATATATATATATATATATATATATATATATATATATATATATATATATATATACATTATATATATATATATATATATATATATATATATATATATATATATATATATATATATATATATATATATATATATCAAAACTTTTATAAATCCCAGTCTGTAAAAATTTAATCAAAAATCAAAAAAATTTTAATTAGACAGATTTTTAGGAAATTCATTTCATTCCTTCAAACAGTCTTTTATATGCACGAGTAAGTTTTTTTCGAATTTTCAAATTTTAACTATGCTACATAATCTATATTTGAAATATATTATAAAAACTAACAAAAATTTTTAAGTAATTGTTACTATTAACTAAATACATGTTTTAACAATTTTAAGAAACAAATACTTCTTTTAATGTACAATTAAGAATAAGAAAATAATTTGAATTTTAACTACAATAACTTTGAATAAATAAACAAAAATTTAAATTGAAATATTAGCCATATAAAATAAGAAAATTCAAATTATATATTTATTTATGCCGCATGTTCAATTATTAAACTATGATCAAATTAATGATAAATATATTTAATCGAAAATATTATGTGAACAATGAAAAACAATAGAAGAATTCATTACACTTGCAACAAAAGTTAAAGAGATTAAATGATGTATTTCTCATAGAGAATATACTTGAATTATTAAATTATTTGCTTGAAAAAATATGTTGAATAGAAGTACTGCTTTACAAGTATTAAGAGAGTATTGGTAATCATAAATACGATTTAGTAGAAATCTGTTTGTTAAAGTGCCTACCAACCCATTAAAATAGTAAATGTAGGCATTTTTTATTAATGATAATTGCTCATTGCGCTAATACGAACTTACGTATTGAACAATTATTATTTCACTTGCATATGACATTTACAAGATTATCGAAATTAAACTACTAAAAAGGTAGAGGAGGCTGTTCTCGTAGTCCTAACAGAAAATATTTGGACAGCAGTCACTTCAGAAAATGCACCCAAGATTTATAAAGTAAAGAAAAAAATTTAAATTAAATTATGTTGTTGTTGCTTATGACACTTGGACAAGCCAAGCTCGCTATGCCTTTGGCAGTGCGAATTAAGTCAATAAAGAGCGTCTTTCGCTTGGATCAGAGCACCACGAAGATGAAAGTACGTCTTTGCTCGTTTTTAAGGTGCCTCGTAATTTTGAACCACGGTCAGGTGACGAGGCCACACCTTAGCTGGCACCCTCCTCTCCACATCCACGCCACACAAGCGGAAGGACTTTAGACGTCACATATTAACATAGACACGTCCCCAACCCACGGAGTTCCAGAAACCCAATGATGGAGAGTACACCGTGGTCACCCTCCCAACCACTGCCCGTGGCAAATGATGCTTCACTTTGCTGAGCTTACGGGAAGCGGCGTGAAGCTACTGAGCCACTGGAACTCAAAAATTAAATAATTGCTACCAGATGGAGTTATGCAACATCAGGCAAATTACCCAAATAACACGCAGTAGAAAAGGAAGACGTTGTTCACTCCGCAATTTGATAAATATTTCAAAATCCAATTTCATAAGTATTGTTTGCGGGTAGAGTACTGCTAGTAAAACTGTGTTTTTGCAACAGTGAAAATTCAGTAGCAATTGCGGAAGTATCGCCACCTGAAGAAATGTGGAACTGAACTGATGTCGGATCATCCTCTTAGAGGCATTATGGGGAGATTTGAGAGACAGTTACAGTTAAGGAAGAGGTAAAAAAAGGATCAATTACGCAGGAAATTGCTGTAACAGGTGTATAGGCCATCAGTGAATCACTTTTCAAAAATACCAGTGTTTCGATTATTTCACATACACTAGATATGATCGGTTCCACTGTGTCATGAAAAGAAATATAAATTTTTACCCACTTAGGATTCAAAATATTTATTAATTTGAACAGCGCGAGTTGCTGATTCGCAAAATTTCTACACTACAATTGATCTTAAGAAAGGTGGTACATGTTTACTAGTCAAGAGATATTCTGCGGGACATGATTCATTCTGTGAGCCCACTTTCACTCCCTTAACCGTGTGGGGTTCAGTGAAGACTTCATTTTTGCTTCGTGGTGGCAACATAGTTTTGGCTTTCACTACAATGCAAGTTTTTCCCCCTTTAGAACTTGTCAAAAATACAAAAGCCTCTAACTCTTGATAAGGCGTATTTCCGATTTACCCTGGACCACCTCACAATAATCACATTCTAATCACTTAAAGTGGGGAAAGACCATCAATCGTTGTCAGCTGAAGAATTCCACGAGTGATAGTAGTTTTCTTTGTGAATGTTCTGCTTGAAAATTTCTTCAAGTCTCTATTTTATTTTTTAATTATTACTATTAATTTTTTAATGACAATAAATATAAATTTTATTTGATTATTTTGAAAATTATTATTAATAAATTTTTAATTCCACGCAGTTTTTATATTTAAAATTCTTGAATAAAGAATATATGTATATGATAGCTAACTCAATGAATATCATATTATCATAATTTTAAAATGACATTTTGCTATATATATATATATATATATATATATATATATATATATATATATATATATATATATATATATATAATCATTTCGTTTTATTAAAAAAATCAGAATTTTTTTAAAAATTTCCCAAATAGTTAAAATTGTAATGATTTACATAGCTGTTAAAACGCGTTAATTTGCGATTTAATAATTAATTGATTTTAATTATTGTCGATACTTTTCAAATTCAACACTATTTTTTAAAATCATCAAATAATTTTCAAAATTATTGAAAGAAACAGTTCTGTTGCTTTATACACAAACTGAAGAATTTCGACAAAATTTAAAAATTTTAATAGCTTAAAAAATTAAAAGCTAACTTAATTGCTTAACAATAGACTTCAGAATATATTGTAAACTATTCATTTCAGTTGAAATTTTGTAAATTTTATATTTGAATATAAATTTTACATACAAAAATTTTTTTAATATAATTTGAAGTCGATTGTTAGGGAATTAATTTAGCTTTTAATTTTTCTACGTATAAAAATATAACATGTATTAAAATATATATTAAATTCGTTGTACAGAAAGATTTCTATTTCTAACTATGCAAGAAATATCGCTCGATATAAGATTCATGTTGTGATTAGATATCTTTTATATTTCTTAAATTGTTTTGCACAAATAATAAAATGTATCTCACGTTAAAATTTTTAGCAGGAGAATAAAAGCAAGGAAATCTTAAAGCTATTATTTCAATAGTATTCTAATAATTGAATATTTAATATAAAACATGTTAATATAACATTTTTTCAAATATTCAAATTAGTCCTGCATTAAATATTTTTCCCTTCACCGAACTAAAACTGCTTTCACATGCAAATCATTAACAGTGGCAAATTTAGCGAACTTTTTTTTAAAAAAGTACTTCAGTGAAATGAGGATTTGATTTCCTTTTCTTTTTGATGGTTATAAAATAAAAATATTTAGCTAGTTTTCATTAGATTAAACAGATTTTTTTAAAAAGTTTTTAGTAAAGAAGTAAATATTCACAAAATTTATTTTTAAAAGTAAATTTATTAACTAGAAATGAATACTTTATCTTATTTCGACAGCATTAATTTTGCATTAAAGTTAACCCATTAAAAATACGTATCTTAATTCATTATTTTACCACAAAGATAAAATTTATTTCTTGTTTTAAAAATATCTTATGGAAGGTTGAATTATTTAGCTTTATATTAGGGTTAAGTCACACTGAAGTTTGCTTTCGTGTGTTTACACGAGAGGAATAAAAAAGTCATAACTTATAGTACTTATTTGAAAAAATCTGTCTCAAGAGTATAAACGTATAATCTTTAGTGCAATTGCAATTCTGTTAGATATTGAAGTACATAAAAAGCAAAGCATAACACTTAAAATATATTCATTAAATTAGTAAATCAAAATATTTCTTTTACATGCTGAAGGAAATTTCCTATTTTCTGGAGTTTGTAAGAAACATAAACTTCTATTCAATGATTTTCATCTATATATGCGAAATATTAGTTTAACATATTTTTAATTTTATAAAAAAGAATTACTAAAATAATTTTGAACCTCATAATTAAAGAATTAAACAGTTTAACATATTATCTGCTGTTTTCCTTATACGGAATAATGTTTGTGAGTACTGAATTCAAACATTTTTTATAAAGTTAAATTGATCATTAGAGTTTATGGTTAAATCATATTATAATGTCTATGAAATAGATATGCATTTCTTAAACAAATATTTAAGGGAATATTTCTCGTAATTTTTCCAAAACTCGGAATTCTTGATGCATTTTAATATTATTAGCTAGTCCTACACCAAAATGCGAATTTAGAGAAAGTTTGAATCAAAGTTAAAGTTTTCCTGCTAAAAATAATAGCTTCTTAGTAAAGTTATAGGCTTTAATCGTAACAAAATAATATATTTTTATGTGGAAAGAAGAGTAACACTATTTCCATTCAAAAATATTAATATAGTAGAATTTTTTCCTGCAATTTTTGTAATTACTTTGTGATCTTAATATTTTAAACAACGGTTGAAACATGTGTACTGAAATTTTGAGTGGTGTGAAGCTATCAACATTATAAGGATTGATGGTATTGACAAATTTGTAAAACTTGGGAATTTTCAAATTCCATGAGAAACCGATAAATTTAAATTGAAAACAAATGTAATATTGGTATAGTAGATGCTTATTTCGAATCAATTTATCTTGAAAACTTCTGTCTAATGATATATTCCATGTGAGCGAGTCAATAAATCGCCTTCAGCTGGCCAGAACAAATTATTGAAATGTCATACTTTCACCTTGCCATTCTTGTTTGCATATCTATGTATGTATATAGGAGTGCGGTTTAATTTACCTTCACTCTCAGAAGCTAAATTCTAGTAGTTAGTTAGTTGCATCTGTGAAAATATGTATATATATATATATATATATATATATATATATATATATATATATATATATATATATATATATATATATATATTACCGTTTTACAAACATTATGTCTGATTCAAGCAGTGAAGAAGAATTTTATGATGAAGATTACTCTTCGGAAACGGATAGTGAATTTAATGATCTTTCTGGGGCTCGTAATTGGTACCCAGTTGACAGTTCAGCTGCAATAGCTCCACCAACATTTCCATTTACATATGAATCAGAAATCAACATATCTATCATATCTATAGTGGATTCTTCAAATCCACTGGAGTATTTTCACTATTTTTTTGATAACGAAATTTTAGAATTCATAATTTTAAATACTAATGAATACGCTAAGTTATACATTGAAAGTAATGAATTAAGCCTAAGTTCTCGTTCAATTCAGTGGAAAAATATAAATAAAGAAGAATTGCTGGTTTTTCTTGCGTTAATCATTAACATGAGTGTTTTTCAAAAACCCAAAGAAGAAATGTACTGGTCAAAAATATCTCTTGATTTATTTTCATATTTTTAATTGTTTTTATAAATAAATATAATAAATAATAAACCTTCAAAGCATAATTATAACATTCATTTGCAAATATTTTCAGATCACATATATAAAAAAAATATTTGGAATTGTCTTCAGAAAGGGTATGCATCATACTAATATTTAAGCATAATTTAAATTTTATTATAAATGTATATGTATCTCATGAAATAATGCCATAAATATTAGTTTTCTATGGAAATAATTTCATTATTAAAAATTTAAATACAGTTAAATGTTAAAATTTATATTAATATTTTAAAATTTAAAGTTTTACATTTTATAATCAAGTGTGAGAGAATTTAGTTCATTTTATAATATTATTATTTTTTCTTACATTCAACAAAAAATGATTTAAGCTTCAATATTTTATTTACATAAACAAATATTTTGTATAACTAAAATTTCTGACTTTTTGTTAATTATTAATAAAAATATATAAGCATTTAAACTGATAACTCTAGAAACAAGTTATTAAGATTAGAAAGAAGTTTATTAGAGTTATAAATGATAACTCTAGAAACAAATCATTACAAAATTGTTTAAAATACTAAATTCATTCAAATGTTTAAAAAAATAACATTCAATTTTTTACTTATTTTATCCATTCTAATTTTAAGAAAATTTTTTAACTTTTTAAAATTTCATATTTTTGAATATTTAAATTATATGGATTCCTCGTATTTTAACCTTGTCGCTAAGTCACATATTAATATAATCTCATATTGTCCAGTTTCCAATTAAATTATAAACAATATGTATATATATATATATATATATATATGTATATATATAATATGTATTATACAAAGAAACTAAATTATGTTATTAATTTAAAAACTTGATAAAAAATGTAATGAAAATTAGTATTATATACATTGTTTATAAATCGCAAGAATTAGAGAGTCTTCAACTATGAAAATCTAAATGTGGATAAATATAGAAAAGTAAAACTGGTGCTTTCTTGAAATACTTTCGATTTCCACTCACATTAGTTAAATCAACCATGACTGTTCAGTAAGTAAGTTCCCAAGCAACGATTTCACGGCAATCCATCAATTCTGGGGGTTGAATTTAAAGCACTGCAGTGAAACCAATTGCCCTACCAAGGGGCTCGGGATAGCCGGAAAACGCACAGAAATTTTTGCCCGAGTGAACTCGGGATAGCCAGATCAGGGATTTATAGACAAGTGAATACCCATAACTTTCCCATCTGGGTAACTGAAAATCCTCACACGGTGCACACCAAATCCTACCATTATACGAAAGTGACCGTATGGTGCGGATTCACTGCTTCATTCATTTTCACACCACATATTTTTGAACAAGTGGTCCCTCAATTACATAGCACCTGCTCTGTAATCTGGCTGCAGTATCGTAATATGTTAAGTAATTTCAAGAAACCATATTCATGCCAGATGGAACTTCTCATTATATCAAAACAAAATTGCAACAATTACTGAGGTATACACTTACGGATACATGGGTTTTCTCATCATTTCCAACAGCTTAGTTTTCCATAATCACCCGATTTCTTGTGATCCATTTTCTTCACAGCATTTTCCAGAAATGCCTGACGATTTCTTACGATGGATAATTTTTTTTGGATGGCGATTATACCGAGAAAGTTTGAAAACTGTGCTTGGTATGAAGAACAGCATTTGCCGTCATATTCAAAACATTCATATTTACTCTGTCCGATCTGGAATAGAAAGCCCAATTTTCAGAATCGAATGCGTTCACGATTAAAATAGGACGCACATTAAACAACTTTTAAGTCATTAATATTATGCTTAGTAATTTCAATTAATGAGGAATTTTTCTATTTAACAAATTATGAGAGAAATATTGTAATTGTATATTGTCCCTTTTGCATTCCTTTTGTGTAAGGGTTACACATTTTCTCCATCATTTCAGGATCTCAGCATGTTATTTATTCACATGAAAAACTCATAGCACCATCTGCTGGCAATAATTTGTTTTTTAATTTTATAAATCTTAAGCTATTTCTTGGAAGTGTATACTCTTCAAACATTTTCTCTTACAAATAGCAGAACTACTTTCAGGGTCTTTTTAGCAGTGAAGTTTAGCTTCGATAACCCTGTGCATGGTATTTGCATTGGAAATTTTATAGAAATTACTACATCAATGGCTTTTAATTAGAAGATTAATATACATTATAAATAACTATATATTAATGATTTGTTTATTGTTTTATCAGTTAAATAAATATTAATTCTGTTTACATTATATTATTTCATTTAGGTAGGTAGGCTATGGCGGACACTTTTGGAGCTTTATGCTAGGATGCTTGTAGCTCTCATTGAAGAAGGTATTTGGAGAGGATTTACGTAGTCAATCGACTAACCTTATTTAAGTAAAGTAATTGAAGTCGGTGATCACTAACAGAAAAAGTCTTGATATGAGAAGAAAAATTCGGATTTGTAAATTCATATTAGAAAATAGTTCAAGGATTTTGAGTTGTAACTTTCTTTTTCGTTAAAATTAGAATCTGTTAGACTGGCGTAAAAATTCACAGCATGCAAGAATTTTAATTTCCGGATTTGTAGATAGTTCAAATATCCAAGAGAATGATAACGCTCCTATTCCTAATTTTTCCCGTAGTTGATTCCTCTGTTGTTCGTACAAAGGACAATCTAGTAGAATATGATCTATAGTTTCAGGTTCACCGCACTGACAGCGGTCTGTATGCCAGAGATTAAACCTAAATAGAATAGAATTGGTAGGAAAGGATCTTGTTCTTATTCTGGTCAGCCATACGTCTTCTAGTCGCGATTTCGTTAACAGTCTATGTTTTTTGCGAATAGATGTGAGATGAGTGAATGCTTCAGCATATTTGCTATTTTTCCATTGATTGTAACTTTCATTAAAGTAAAATTTCTTGATGTGTTGTTTCAGATCTTCAGGAGAAATAGATCGAATAGCATATTGACTCCCTGTTGCTGCTTTCGCCAATGAGTCGGCAATTTCATTACCTGCAATCCCTGAATGTCCTGGAACCCAAACTAACTGTATTGACAAGCACTTTTGAGTAGATTGAATCATTTGGGATCGAAGAAGTTGAATGATAGTTGGTGATGTCCTGGAACAATCTGAAAGAGCAGAGATGCAAGAAAGTGAATCTGTGAAAATGACATATTTTTTGGGTTCAGTGCAAATTTTAGAGACTGCAATAAGTAGTGCCATAGCCTCTGCCGAGAAGATGGAGTTTATGGAATTAATTTTCCCTGTTATTGATAGACTAGTTGTAAAATTGACTATTGCAATACCCACATTTGATCCCTGCTTGGAAGCATCTGTAAATATCAACGTATTTGTCTGCCATGATGACTCACAAACTTGGTGAAATAGCTTACTAATTATATCTTTTGGCAATGATTTTGTCTGAAAAGGGAGACTCGAGGAATAAATTGAGATTTTTTTGACATTTCTGGCCAGTCTATTGGGACTTTTAATATGCACGAGGTATTTATTCCTTGTTGCTCGAGCCACAATTTGGCTTTAATGGCTAGAGGATGATTACGATTAACTCGATTATAAGTTAGCTTTTCCCAAGCTAAGGCACAGGGGGATAATGATGACTTGCTTAAATTTCGAATGTAAAAGTTTAAGGAGAGCATTTCATGTCTAGAGTGAAGAGAAGTTTCTCCTGCTTCTTGTAGAACTATAGGTATGGGGGTCCACTTAGGAAGACCTGTGGCAATTCTTAGGGCAGTGTGATATATAGTTTCAAGGATTTTGCGATCTGTTGTGCATGCTGAACTAAATATATGACAGCCATAATCCAGACTGGAGACAATAAATGATTTTACGATTTGTAGAAGATGAGCAGTACGAGCACCCCATCTATTGCCTGCGATACCTTTTAAAGCATTCAACTTTTTTGATATAGCTTTTCTCTTTTCCTGAAAATGATGACGGAAAGATAAATTGTGTGAAAAATGTAATCCCAAAATTCGAACATTTTTACTCCAGGAAATAGGATGATTGTTGATGAACAAGTTGAAATTAGGTTGTTGTCGTTTTGAAGAAAAGTTAATCATAGAACATTTTTGTGGGTCTATCGATAACTTCCATTCCTGACACCAATTTTGTAATATTCCAAGTGCAGATGTTAGTTTCTGCTGAAGTTTTCCCAAATTAACAGATTCATATAGTAGAAATATATCATCAGCGTACATGAAGCATTTGATTTCAGAGGGAAGGATATCGTAGAGGTCTGCCATAAACACTGAGAACAGGAAAGGTGATAACACGCTCCCTTGTGGAACTCCCCTATATGATGTGGCTGGTGAAGATAGCTTATTTCTCCACTTTACTTGAAAATAGCGAGTTGTAATGAACTGTTGAATCCACAAAGCAGCATTTCCTTTGATGTTTGCTTGAAGTAATTTATAAACTAGGCCATCTGGCCAAACTGAATCATAGGCCTGGGAAATATCCACTGCAACCAAAACAACAAATTTTCTAGAGGATCTGGCAGAAATTATGTGATGATGAATGATGGATAAAATACTGTCACAACCTCGATGTGGCAGAAATCCGTGGTGATTGGGATGAAAGAAAGATTTGGTTGATATATGGTCAATAAATCTCTTCAAAATCATTCTTTCCATTAATTTACTCATGACACTAGTCAGAGATATAGGACGGTACGATGCCACAAGATTGGCCATCTTTCCCGGTTTTAAAATTGGAATGACAATAGAGGATTTCCATATTTCTGGTACAATACCTGTGAGCCACGATTTATTTATCAGGGAGAGGAGGTAGTCTAGGTTGGTAGTAGTGATTCCTTTTAGTATTTTTGCAGATATCTTATCAGGACCTACAGACGAATTTTTGCATCTGGCCAAAGCTTCTTGTAGTTCAGATGCATTAAATGGTTTATTGTAAGAGAAATCCTCACTTGTACTTAAATCCAGTGGAATAACCTCTAAAATTGGTGAACGAGTGTAGAAGTCTGTAAACATGTTAGCTTGATGGGTAGAATCTGTCACTGGAGAATTATTATGTAATAGGATCATATGTGAAGTTGGAGATACTGTAACTCTATTTTGGAGATTTTTTAATAAGTTGAAAATATTTTTTGATGTTCCAGCTGAAATTATTATTTCGTCCCAATATTTTCGAGAGAGATATATGAGTAGTCGATGTAGTTCTGCTGCAGTTCTTTTATATGCCATCCAAACGTACTTATCACATGTGTTTTTGGCTTTACGCCAAAGACGTCTTTTTTGGCCCAGGAGATAACTACATCTAGAAGACCACCATGGAGGATAAGGTTTACTTGGCATTTTCTGCCATCTTCGAAACTTGTGAAGTTTATTTATGCAGAGATGATTGAATTGTTCAATAGAATGAAGATTAGAAATTTCATGATCAGTATTGATGGAAGCAAAGAATTCTGACCACAGGATACGTGATCTGTTTGGTATATGGTGATCAATATCTCCTATAGCTATGCTAGTTTTAGATGATAAATGATCACTTCCAAAACAATCTGGGTGAACTTCTATTTGACTTAGGTGATAAATGTCTGGTGATACAAAGGTGAAATCGATGAGTGAAGGTTTATGATGTGGGCCGTAATGTGTTGGAATTTCAGAGTTCAGGAGGCAGCAATTCTCTTCCTGAATCCATTCAAGAAGGTCATTTGCCCTTGATGAAGTAGAACAGCTTCCTAATGATGTATGTCTGATATTGAAATCTCCTATGATGATGTAAGGAGGCTGAATTCCTTGAATTATGCTATGAAGCCACTCTGAAGAAAATTTGCCTGGAGGAATGTAAACATTAATAATAGTTATTGTAGTTGTTGCCACTGTGATCTTGACTGCTAAGAGTTCTCTGCCATCATCTGAGGGACGGATAGGAGAAAATTGCCTTGTTGGAATGTTCTTATTTACTGCTAGGAGAAGGCCGCCACCTCGGCTATCTTCTTTATCTTGACGAAAGATTATTTTGTTAAATAAAGATATCTTGTCAACTTTTTTTAACCACGTTTCTTGTATTGCAATAATGTCTGCAGAGTTAAAATAATGAAGTTTCATGTATGGGCGCTTATTGAGAACACTACGAGCATTCCACGAAATTAATGAGAACATGAAAAAAGTTACAATTATTATGATTATTATTTGACTACTACGGACTGATGCACCCAGGATAGTAGTTGAGTTCCATTTGTTAGGAAATTTTATTACTTCCCTTTCTGAATTTTGCATTTTCAATTATTTCTGACTGCTCTTCAGAAGAGTTACCAAAATTAAATACACTGTTCACAGGTAAAATTGGATTGAACTGAATGTCACTATTACTAGGGTTTGATGATTGCTTTTGGATTCGACTACTTTTCCGAGTTTTCCTTCTAGCAGGGGATGACGAGAGACTTCTAGTTTCAAATATTTTGCTTACAGTTTCTTCAAATTTTTGGAAAATAGTATTAAGAATTGTTTCTTGTTGGGTTTGAATAGCTAAAATTTTTTTGTCTACTGACTCTTCAAATTTTGTAAGTATTGAGGTGACAATATCATTTATTTTTGCATGAGTAATTTCTGATGGTTGATTAGACTTTACAATAGTAGCAAAACTGGTTTTAGAGCTTTTAAATTGTCTTCTTGCTTCAATAAAAGATAAATGGTTTATTGCCTTAAATTTTAAAAACCGAGTTTCTTCTTCACGAGCTGAACATGAAGGATCATCTGACGCGTGAGATCCTTTGCAGTTTACACAATAAGGGATTTTAGTTGAACAAGGATCATTATTGTGATGTGAGCCACAGAGTCTGCATAAAGCTGTTTGTAATTTACATGTTTTTGTTGCATGTGTAAATTTAAAACAAATTCCACATTGACGAACTTTATCCACAAAAATCTTTATGTTTACAATAGATAAAAATACTTTAATTTGAGACGGGATATTATGTCCGTAGACTCTTACCAAGATAGTTTCTGAGGGTTCTGAAGATCCCTTTTTATTGAAACGTCGTATTTGAGATACAATAAGGCCGTTATTTTCAATTTCTAATGCTAGATTTTCTAGACTTTCGTCCACTGATATGAACGGGATAATAAATTTCGTAGTGTATTGTTCAATTTGTATTTGGGGAGTCACAGGAACATTTAATACTGTTTCGATTTTACAAATTTCTGTTGCTGTTTTATAATCATTTGTAGCGATAATTAGTTTTCCGTTTCTGGTATGTCTCACTTCTTCAATCCCATTTTTGTTGGAAATAGCATTTAATAGTTCGGATTTTAACTGTGAAGGCCTCTTAGGAACTGAGGCATATCCTGCTGTAGGACACAAAAACACTATGAAGTTTGAAATTCCGGCTTCTGCAGCTAATTGTATAGCTAGAGGTGTATTATCATCATAGTCTAATATAGAGTTCGATACATGTTTTGGTATGCGATATTCACATTCAATAGATGGTATTTCGTCTTGTAAGTCTGTCATTTTGAATTTAACATCTTGTACGTACTTGAGAAATAAACTATAGAACTACTTGAACTAGAAACTAATAAACCAATTAATCTTATAGGAATTCCCGAATTCCTCTAAACTTAAATAATTTAAAATAAATTGCTTGAGTTCTTCTCAATGCGAATAAAGTTCGAAGAAGTATGTACGTACCGTTAAGAGTTTGCAACTTTTTCTCCACACCTTCTAGTCAAGGAGGACAGTCACCAAAACCATTGCTTAAATAGCCTCTTTATTATTTCATTTAATAATTTCAAAATGTTTTGTTGTCATAAAAAAGAATTACATTGAATGGAAAAGTTATTTATGATTCATATTTTAAAAGGTTGATTTTAACTGTTACAACTATGGATTTAATTTAACTTTAAACTATCATATGTGAGTAAATACATGTACATTTACGTTATATTAGTTGTTTGTATTATAATTATAATGTGTTAATGGTAATGAATCAAAATAAATAAATTAATACGTTTATAAAGAACTGACAATAACAATAAAACTAGTTTGCAGAAATATTGGAGCAATTTGATAGCATAATATTAAATGCAGTTCACATTAATTAACTTTTATTCATAAAAAGGAAAATATAGGCATCCACGATAGTATGACTTTGTTCTGGGGAACATTATTTCACTAATAGTAATATTTTATAATTTATACAAATAATATCCCTCAAATATTTTCAGTCATTAGTCAGAGCGAAAATATTTAAAATTTTCTTAAACAATGGTACTTTAAATATGGAAACTTTTCAGTTTTTTCGTTTTTAAAAATCCATATAATCAATTAATCTACTTCTATTCCTTAAAATAAGATACAGAAAGATATTTTGCAAGAAGTCATGGGATAACTAATTAAATAAGTAAGTAATAAAACTTATACCAAGAAATTATTTTTGTTACAAAATCTGTTGCAATATATTACACAAAATTATTTTAAATGCTACATAAATTAATTAGAAAATTTAAGGATAACTTTTTGCTCTAGTAAATATAAGTAATGAATAAATTATTCAATAAAATTATACTGACAGAATATTTTTAAAATGTATTATAAATACTTTGTAAATAGATGAACTTATTACTGTAACTAAAAGGTAGGACCCCATAATAAGTCTCAATTAGCTATAGTTCTCTGCTCCTTCATCACTAATATTTATTTGGAAAAACATATTTACAATAATGAGTGTTCATTTTTTCAACTTTTGAATTAAATATAAAAATTTAAGATAGTACTGTCACCTATGTACCAATATATCAATGATAAAACTAATCTATGTGTTTATGAATAGTTGAATTATAAAATTTGAATGTGAAGTGATACTTAGTTATATTTCCTACGTATATAGAGGATTTAAAACCAAATAAAATGTTAGTTAATACCTGTGTTTAGTGAATACCTGCTACTAATATCAGTATACACCAGCCAACTCCCCTGTATCTAACTTATTAATATCAGTATGTTCCTGTTATATGCATACATAGTTATAGATGTATAAAATTCAATTATGAAAATAGGAAAATTATTGATCTGTAAAACATTTTTGCAATACGTTATTTTCAAACTGTTCATTGCTTATAATAGAATATGATTGTTTTATGTGAAATTTAAATCCTATAATCTTGATGTTTCCATATTTATTATGAGTTGTTTCCTTTGCAGACAAACATCTAATCCATGGACTGTGTGGAGTTTCTCACTATAACTCTTTCTTTTGTTTTTGAAAATACCATGAAAAGGAAAATTTGAGAAAACTGATGGGTGACAAGGTGTCTGTGAAAGTGTGTTGCGAGGGAATAGCTCAACAGCTAATGTATTGGGATTTCTTTTTATTTTATTTCCATTTAAAACAAATCCTGCATTTCTTACTAAATATACTTTAAAACATTGACATAAAATTGCATATTTTTAATTTATAGTGTATGGTTTCTTAGACAATAATTACATTACTTCATTTACTAACATACTTCATTCGGAAATGTTTGCTAACTTTACCCCTTTGCATCATTGAGAAGAAATAAAAGGTTCCTACAATTAATTAAATAAAAAAATGCTTAGTAAATACATCAACAACTTGAGTTTTCTTTAACATATAATCTGTGTATTTTCTTGACTTATATTAAATACGTGGTACTGTAATAATATATATTTGCTTACAATATATTCTTGAAAATGTTTTCAGATTTCTCTTTATTTTTTAGCAAAGCATTTTTTCTTCTAAAATATTTAAGAATCATATTTGGTTTGTATAATCTGCTTTTATATATATTAGATTATTTTAAATCTAAGATTTATTTCATTTTACTGTATTGATTTATTCTCTTACAAAGTAAAAATGCGTTTTATATATAGTATATCATAACTTGTAAGTTAGAGTAAAGCCTTTTGAATCAAGCGTTTAAAAGTTACAACTATCAGTAAAAGGAGAGAAAAAGAAATGGATTATGAGATTTATTTTTCTATGATAACTTCCATTACCAAATTTCATTTGTAATGGAGAAATAGTTTTTTTAATATTTTAAAGAAATCAAAGTAATTAAATGAAAAAATAATCTTAATTTATATGAAATTCAATATTTTTTCTTTATACATTCAATTTGTTTTCTTTTTTTTCAAATTGTTTAAAATAAAATTTTCAGCACAACTTGGAAAATCAAATTGTTGTGAATTGGTGAGAATTGAAAATATTTGAGATAGAAAAAATTGACAACATTTGAAGCAGAAAATTACTATGTACATGCTTATAATATTTTAAGAAATACTTAATTTATTTTAAAATTTCAATTTTTGATATACTTAGCTATACGTATAAATTAAATTTTAATAGTAATATTAATATTTATTACTTTATTATATCTTTTAAACATCATCATATGGGAAAAAATAAAATACTAATAAATAGCTAAGAAATATATTTATTTGAAATTGATTTCGTATGAAACTGAGTTTTAATGAACATATAGTTATAACTTACTTTCTCTATTTTTAGATATATTTTTCAAACCAATAAATTTTACATGAATATTATTCTAATTAAAGGGAAACAAGGACTGATTCTGCATATTTATTTGCATATTTATCTGTATAATTATTTTGATTCTGTATTATTATCATTAATTCAGATATTTTAGTTGCAATTGTAAATTTGCATGTTACTAAATGCTATAAATGTCTACATTTCTATATGGTTTTTACAGATAAGCATACTGATATCATTTTAAGTTCTGAAGTGTTCACAATAATATATGTTATAATAAAATATCAAAATAGACCTATTTAACATTAGAAAAATGAATAAAATTTATTTTTATTAATTTTTGATATAGATAAATTAATATTTAAAATATATAAAATTTACTTTACTCTAATAGATACTTATTTTCACTTAATAGTGGTACGTTTTCATAAAATTTAAAAATATAACAAATACTTAATACACAATAATATATTTAGGAGATTAATTAAAAAATCTTAATAATTCTGTTAATGACATCGAAAAAGTTTTAATAATCACACCAGAGTAGCTAGAGAGATTCAAATAACTAAACATATTTTGGAAAAAAAATATCTAAAACTTACTAATAAAAAAAATTCAAATCCTAAAAAATATAAAAAGAATTAAATTCACATAAATAAACCTATTCCTATAAAAATCTCTAGATTCTTTTTGAAGAAACATTAAATTAAAAACTTTAACGTTATATCCTCTTACATAATTATTAATCGTAAATCTCTTTGAACCTAATAAAATTCAGTTATATTACTAGTATATTTAATCTTTAAATTAACAATTTAGCATTACATTTTCTTATTTCTTAAAAATTATTTTTGAAACATGATATAAATGCAAAACAATATTTGAGTTATAAATAATAATATTAAAAATTTGCATTTGACGTTAAATTTTTTTTTTCACAAATATTCATGTTGATAAATATTTTAAAATTCTACTCTATAGAATTTGACACTTTATAGATATAGAATAGTAGAAGGATTCACGTACATTTCGTATCCATAAAAATTATTTTTACTGTTTATCCAACTTTTGGATACAGGTAAGCAGTATGTATTCAAGACTTCCCAGGATTTGTTTTAAATTGCTTTGAATCGTATTATGTTTTCATTTAAATGAGACCATAAATCAGTGAAAAAATTTAACTTTGCTAGCCATTCTACATCCGATAATTGATTGTATTGGTCAATAATGTTCTCATTATTTAGAAATAATCTTATTTCCTCCACTGAATCTACAAATCTTTGCAAAACATTTCCGCGGATTAACCAGCGTACATTATTGTATAAAAGTAAGCTATTGAACGATGAGTATACTTCGTTTAACATTTCTTGAAATTTTCTTTTATTTAATGCTTGTGCTGATATAAAATTTACTACTTTTGTTACAAAACTCAAAATACCATCAAACATATTTTAATCTGTTTTAGCGCATAACGCTTGTTGGTGAATAATGCAATGAAAATCAAAAATTGTGTGTCCAATACGTTTTGTAAATAAATTTATAAATCCATTTCCCCGTCCAGTTAAGCTGCGGGCACCGTCAGTTGTAACTGACACAATTTTAGAAGGACATATTTCTCTTTTTCAAATGCATCTATAACTGCAGTACAAATGTCTAAATCCTTTTGTTGTTGTTACGCACACATCACCAATAATACATGCCATACAGGAAAAACTAGCAGCTGCAACTTCGCACATCAATCTAAGCTGGATTAAAGCGCATCAAGGTAATGTTGGAAATGAGTGCACAGACATCACTGCAAAGGAAGCCACAAAAATTGATGAATCCGAAGCATTAGTGATTCCATATCCAAGATCTTCACTTATCAAACAACTGAAGCACTTCACACTTCAAAAATGGTAGTCTCGGTGGGACAATGCAACAACAGGTCGAATAACCAAACATCTACTCTCAGAAGTCTCTAGCATACTAACGTATGATAATCCATACCTCAACCAGCTGCTAACATTTCACGGTCCATTTCCACAGTACTTCCAAAGATTCGGAAAGGAGTTTCATCCACCTGTATCTGTGGAGCCCAAGGGGATCCTTTCCACTATGTCCTAGAGTGCCCAGAGACTGAGAAATACCACCAAAAGAAGAACTCCCAACAGACCAACATGGAATTCCTGAGATTTTGCTTGAAAGATCGTCACCGCAGATTACTCCTCACAAAACTAATGATTCATCTCAACAAACGAGGATTAGAACTTTGTCAGGATTTAGGCCACGATTCCACAGACGATATAGAAGATTCCACAGACGAATGAGAAAATTATTCTTAAAGTTAACTTTCTTCCTCAATTAATAATGGTGCATAATTTTTTTTTTATATAAACTTAATGAAATTTATGAACTATATGTTCCGAATTGTTCGGACTTTTCGAACATTATGAGCCCGCTTTTGAACTTTAAAAACTTTTTGAATCCTATTTCCTTTTAGCACCTTAGAAACCTTTTAAATAATTTATTTTGAGTCTAAAATGCTTTTAAAAGCTAAGGTGCTTATTAAACTTGTATAAGCTGCCTGCCTGTATATAGTTATCAACTTTCGTATCATGCCATTTTTTTTCCTTTTCATAATTAAGTGTTCATACTATTTATAATCTTGCTTTCAATGTATACAATGATTTTATTGCCATAATTACCCTAGAAATTGTTAACTGTCTTTTCATTAATTGAAAATTGTTTCTCCATTGTTTGTTGTATGTGTCATCATGTTATATTTTATTTTTAACTCAGAGGAAATATTTAATGCTATTGCCTGATGTTCAACAGGGCTTAAAGCCACTTAAAATGTTTTGTAACTTCTTGCTACCAATGTGTAAGCACAATGTCTTTACCTTGTTAAATGCCACGATGGTGGCGCCCTCACAGGCCTCGTAGAGGTGTGGAGCATACTAGGTGTTGGGGAGACGGCACCCGTTAACCTTATGTACAGTCAGGGGTCTCCCCACACAGTTATGTATGTATGTATGTATGTTGTTGTTACAGTTGATAAACTTATTAACTCTTCTTTAATATTGTTTTGAAAACAAAATAAAGTTAAAATATTTCTAAGCGAGCAGAGCCTGTTACGTCGGTAGGTTCTTCAAGGTAAATGGATATAAAATCGCAAGACTTTCTATGAATTTTTTGTTGAAAATTTACATTTTCCGCCTTTCCCAAAATCATCTCTTTCACTATATTTCTAGCTATCGGTATGTCTTTGGATAATTTTTTCTTTGCTTTTGAAATCATCGAATAAGTATGGTGCACATTGCAACCAAGCATCCTTTAAAAATTCGCCTTCATTAAAAGTTTTCGCATATTGAGCAATAATTTTTAAAACTTGATAATTAGCAGCAGTGGTGTTTGATTGAGCTCCAATATATTTCATTAAAGAAGTAGTTTGAGCATTTTTATTTTTTAAAGCACGTGAAGCACTCCTTTTGCTCTTTTACGCTTCAATCAAGAAGAAAGTTATGGTTGGTTTCGTAATGTTGCTTTGCTGAATATGTTCTGCAGACTACTGTTTTGGAACATAAAATACAAATTGATTTACTGTCCTTTTTAATTAAACCTTATATATTGGTCCACCAAGCTTGAAATCCTCTGCTACTACATGTTGCAGCTAATTTTGATTTCATTTAACTAGCCAGAATAGGAAATTTGAAATATATATATATATATATATATATATATATATATATATATATATATATATATATATATATATATATATATATATATATATATGTATATATATATATATATATATATATATATATATATATATATATATATATATATATATATATATATATATATATATATACATATATATATATATATATATATATATATATATACATATATATATATATATATATATATATATATATATATATATATATATATATATATATATATATATATATATATATATATATATATATATATATATATATATATATATATATATATATATATATTATATATATATATATATATATATATATATATATATATATATATATATATATATATATATATATATATATATATATATATATATATATATATATATATATATATATATATATATATATATATATATATATATATATATATATATATATATATATATATATATATATATATATATATATATATATATATATATATATATATATATATATATATATATATATATGTATATATATATATATACATATATATATATATACATATATATATATATACATATATATATATATATATATATATATATATATATATATATATATATATATATATATATATATATATATATATATATATACATATATATATATATATATATATACATATATATATATATATATACATATATATATATATATATATATATATATATATATATATATATATATATATATATATATATATATATATATATATATATATATATACATATATATATATATATATATATATATATATATATATATATATATATATATATATATATATATATATATATATATATATATATATATATATATATATATATATATATATATATATATATATATATAATGTTGTTATAAAATAAATAATTTATTTTACATTCGTTTGCAAGAACTTATTTTTTTACATATTAAAGTACTAAAAATATTGCCAACTTTATGGCAAATTTATTGTTTATTTATTAACCAATATTGCAAAATAACCAAAGAAAATAATAAATAATATATTAATTCAAGGTAATTTTAATAATTATTTCTATATTTTAACCTGATTTAATGATATAATAATTTCTCACATTATTAAAATATTTTATTGTTCCAAAATAGGTAAAATAAATAATAAGTTTAGTAACTTTTAATACTAAAAGGTTGTTACAGATTAAAACTTCAGTTGTGACGCAATATGTTCTGGTAAAGAATGCAGAATATAAAATATGAAATAATATGTAAAATTATTTATTTAAAAAATAACACTATATCCATTTACAATAAATGGTAATATTTTTTAACAAGTCAATGAAGTTTCAAAGACGACGGTTTAATAAAAATGACTAATGCAGTCTGTCGTCTGATTCGAGCGTTGCGACGTCAACAACATGAAGGAAAAACTAGAAATTTTACCTAATGGGCATCTTTATATACTTCGAGGGAATTCATGTGAAATTTTAATAATAAAATTTATAATTTGACGGTTCTAGTTAACATACTAAGATAGGTATTCAGTACTAAAGGTTTAAATCATAAATTATAAATTAATCATTTCTAATTCATTTCTATCAAAAAAGATAACTTATAAGAAATATATAATTTTGTTTTTGTTCATGCCATGAAAATTTTCAAACGTGCCACTTGTGGCACGCGTGTCATTGGTTCGCCATCCTTGGTATATAATGTTTACATTTGTTCAATTATTTTGGGGTACTTATCAGGGCAGCTTTACTTAATTTGGAATTATGTTTTATAATTTTTATTTCTTTATAATACTTTATTATTTGAAGTTTATATGTTGATTATTATTTGTATTTACATGCTAGTTATTTGTTAACTTCAAATTTGGTGCTTTTGTATGGTTTTAGATGTAGAGGAGCATTTTAACGATTGTCTTTTAGCTCTAAAATTATACACGTTTTTGCAAGTGTGGTCTATACTTCCTGATAAAACTGACTATATTGGTATTTATTTCCATTTGTATGCTCATTTTGCTATAAATTGAAATCTAATTTTTTGCGCTATTATGTTTAATTTTAAATATAAACGCAAATTTTGCTTTTGTATTTTAATGTTCTCATTTTAATTTGAATATGTGTGCTTCGATGCAACATGTTTTACATTTACAAAATATATTTTTCAAATTACTATTTTAAAACAAAATAATTGTAATTCATCATGTGAGAATGAAAAATTGATTTTAAAAAAGATCATTTTGTGGCCTTATTTGGTGATTGTGTTCCGTCTCATAGCTTATTCACTTCCATTGGAATACCATGATTGTCTGCTGAATATGAAACCTATGATTTATAAAATGGGCAAATAGTACGCCATGCTAAATGTCCATATCATAATGTTACGTATGACTATGAATGCAAATGTGTTATCTGGCCAATTTAAGGGCTAAATAACACAGCAAAAATCAAGAAAAGGGGTCACTTGCAAGATGACAAAAGTATTGACGGAAAATTCTATGATTCAGAGAAAAACATCACTGCGACAATTGTTTCATCCACAGTTGATCTTAAAGTAATATATGAAAACCAGTAGTGTCGCAGTAAATGCATAATTTGCTATTCAGAAATGCATAATTTTTTGTTTTCATCGAAATTCTGGCTCTGTTTGCAGAATCTCTATATTTTGTCACATTATTAGTAATGTTCATTTCCAGGAAGCAATCGACATTGAAATATTGATTCATCAACCGGATAATAGTATTAGCTTTGTATATGTACTAGAATCATTTAGTCTATACTGACTACACTTTGTAGAGCTCTTATAATGCTTCTATTAAATTAAGCACCATGCCTGTAGTCTTTATTGCACTCTTTGGAGACTATAATTAAGTAAGATAAAGGAATACTATATGATACCAAAATTTTGCTGATATTTTTGAATACAGAAAATGTATTTATGATACATTGAAGATCATATTTTCCGAAATTCTCCAAAATGGAAAAATTTCGAACAATATTTGATGAATGGATGGATTTTTACCATACGACAGTTCCACTAATAATATCGTATTATCATTTTAAAGTAATAAGTGGATTCTAAACATCCAATTGAAGTTTGATACAATGCTGCTGTAATAATTTTATTCTTGTTTTCAAATAATATTGCTCTTGGTACGAATTTCTTAAAATTTACACGTAAACAAATTTTCTCAAACATTTGATGAATAATCATTTTCACAGTATATATTTAATAAATATAATGTAACTTCCATATTTTTAGGTATGGAAATTTTAAATGTCAATTATATACATTATTCCTATCAAACCTGGGAGTGAAAGGGATTGGAGATTCCAGGCTGGCACAACAATCATTATTTAGAAGAAATTTTCCACCACAGTAGTATTTTTCAGTGGATATACCTGCACATTTTGGCATTGGGGAGAATGAGGAAGCAAATATCCTTGCAAACAAAACGTGAGACCTTAACTCAGGAACTCCCATTACAGTAAATTTAAAAGAAACCTATGCAATCGCTAGATTCAAACTGAAAGAAAAACACGTCAAAATGAAACATCAATTATGTGTTAGTAATGCAGACTGGATTACAACCAGGACTATTTCCAAATTTAGTACCTACAACTTTAGAAATACGGATGACACCTGGTCTTATAAATCATGTTGGAACTAACCTGAGGAAGAGCTTACCCCGTAAAATATTTTAAGTGTCTGGCCAACATAAGAAGCTTACAAGCTATTAACGAATTTCCTATTCAGAGAATGTAAAATTTTATTATTACAGAGAATGTAAATCTCTGTAATGAGATAAAATTTTACACATCGCAGAAGCCATCATTTTAACACTTGGTGTAATTTGAGTTGACTTCAAATGGACACACCAACCAACCAACCATTCGTATCAAATATTTTCACTTTGGTTTTACAATAGTCTGAATCATTTTCATATGTGTTAAAATACATATATATAATGTATATAATTCTTAATTTAAATAGTTTAATTTGAGCATGTAAATTGTGAATATGTGTTCAGTATATAAAAAAAAAATCCATAAAAAATTTCTAATAAAAATTTTTTTCTAGCCGAACACATTATTGTGTATTATTAAATAACTGTCCTCCATTAAATACTTACTTTATATTATTTTCATATTTTCTGAAAAATCTAAGCCACATTTATCTTTTTACATCTTTAATCAAATGTATAATTTTTATAAATTAAATTTTAGTTTATTTAACCTACTTACTTTTTATGAATATAGTTTGTTTTTTACATAAACAATTATCTCTAAGAAATATTTGAACTCAAAAATTATTAATAAAACTACTCGCAATGAAATTATTTTTGCTTTTGCACATGAGATCAAATAACTTGCATTTCAAGTAAAATAGTTGTGCTCTTTTTTGAAAACTAAAAAGCAAATAAAAGATGCATAAAACAAATAAAAAGAAAGATTATTTTTAGTGTTGTAGACTTTACTTGATATAAAACAAAGTAGAAAAAGTGATAATATGTTGAAAGCATTTTTCGAAATATGGTGCATATTTTCTCAATTTGATTGAGTAGTAACATTTCATTTGGATATTTTCCAAACTTTTGCAGTGAAAGAAAATATTATGAAAAATCATATTATGAAAACAACTGTGTTCTTAATCTTGAATATGCATCGGAATCAATTTTAAATAAATGAAATATCCTACAAACTCATAAATGTTAAATTTTGTATATTTTATTCAAAGAAACGTCTTTCAAAATTCTTTTATGATTTAATTTAGATATCTAAAATTCAAATTTCATGTTTCAAATATGTAAGACATGACTGTTTTTTAAAAGCAAAAATTTTGTACTGAATACCGTAATAAATTCTTACATTTCATAGAAAAAAATTATTTACCATTTGTCTGAGAAAAACTATAACAAAAAAATTTTCCTAGAAAAAAACTATTTAAGTTATAGAAATGATAGTAAGAATTTATCACAAAATATATGTTCTTATACTCCATGCATTGAAAATAAAATATATTTAAACTGATTTAACTTATATTTGAATGTAACATTTATCATTTATATATTTTAAGAGGCAGCAAAATGAAAACAATCCCTAACAATTGTAAAAATCTGTATAGAGAAATAAAGAATTACTGAATAAAGAATTTCAAAATAAATAGTAATAAGAAAGCTTTATCCGAGTAATTGGTTCTTAATCATAAATTTTTTAAGTTATCTTTCATTAAAGAAATTTAATTGATTAAAATATATATATATATATATATATATATATATATATATATATATATATACGCACATATTTTATAAAACAAATACAATGTGTCGCTTTTGATATTAAAGTATTTTATTTAAATTGTGTAAACCAATCGGATATACTTTTAAAATGGCCTTTGATAACTAAGATGTTTTTAAATAGAATGGATAAAATGTCTTTTGTGTAAATAATATTTCATATGCTAGATAATAATAAATATAAATTTTAAAATGTTGGTTTTAAAATCACTTAAGTTTTTATATAATTCATTCTTTTTCTAAAATTTTTAATTTGTTCAATAATATTTATTATTTTCACAGAATTACTAAAACGAAATGTTTTATCCAAAGATATTTTTATTAAATCAATTCCCTTATGCACATTGTAGTATTTCCTATGAATTTAAATAAGTTTCGAAGTTTATTAAAAAAATTAATGTAATAACGTAGTAATAATATTAAATTGTTGATAAAAAGTATAATTTGAAAAACGAATAAAAAAACGTTCATTCTTTTCAAAAAAATCCCATGTTGCCCTTTATTTTAATCAAATTATTAAGATACTTTCTGTGAACGAAATAATTGAAAATGACGAAATCATAGTAACTAAATATGTTAATACTTCATTGTATATGTGAAAAATGTAATCTCTTAAAATATCCTATGAAGAAAAGGAATAGTATAGATTATTATAGTTTTACAATTACAATTTATATATCGTTATAACTGGAAGATTGAAATATTTAGATTATAACAGCAATAAATTATTTGTAATTTCTTGGTTGGTTGTAATTTATTGAAAGCTTACTAATAACTTTATATCTATCGATCTATCTTATCTATATAGATTGATTGCTCTCAATTATATGATGCAGTTTCGGGTCAATATTTTGTGTTAATTTTAAGTCATAAATATATGCTGACAATAAATTTAAGCTTAAGTAAACGGTAAATTTAATACCTGATATGATATTAATTTTTATACTATGAGCCCTTTAATACTGAGAAGAGATTAATATATTTTCAAGAAATTATTCTAATCATATAAATTATGATACAAAATTTAAAAATCTCTTAACTTATGAACAGTTGTAATAAAGATCTGAAATGTAAAATTTATTGTATTTATACATATTACATATAAGAAGAAAATTAATAAATTATACCAGTTATTTCTACAAGCATTTAATTACTAATATTTATTTTTTGATGATTTTGTTTTATAACTGGAACTTCAAGATTATATTAAAATCTTAATTTATTATTAATCTATAATTCTTTATTTTAAGTCAGTGTTGTCATGCATTCACTAAGTTTTCTTGTTAAACTTGTCTTAATGTGCTCCCTGAAATAATAAAAAAAGTTAATATTTCTAAGCAAAATGTCACCCCAATTACTTAATATCTTCAGAACTCATCTGCTACATAATTAAAGAATTTAATCATACATGTTATGGTATCATTAAATTCTCATATATTTTTATTTTTATAAATTTTTTAAGCTAATTTGATATTACGTAGTTTATATACAAGCTATTGCATTCTTTCTGTCATTTCTTCCACCAATGATTTAAGCACAAATAACAATAATTTGGAAAGTGCATTAGGTATTTTAGACATTAAATGTATTCTCTTATATCATTTATCAAATGGAATCACCGTGGGAAGAAACACTGTATCCGATATTTCAACAATAATTTCAAATAAGCATTAATTGTTTTACCTCTTAGGTAACTTATAGTCTCATAATTTTGAATTTATATTAGTTCAATTTTCTTAAAAATATGTTTATTTTTAAGTTATTCTTAAAAATTCATAACACCACTTCAGAAAATTAGCTTAAACGGAGTGACATAATTTTAACTGAGCTGAAATTTAAGGTAGATTAAAGTATGTTTGTTGAGATTGATAACTTAAAATAATATGCGATTTTTATATATGTTAATTTACATAAACGTTTTAATATTGTGAAAAATTTTATACACATAAGAAATATTTATATATAAGTATAATTTGTAATAATTTGAAATATTATATATATATATATATATATATATATATATATATATATATATATATATATATATATATATATATATATATATATATGTAAGCTTAACTCCATGTCACGACAGCCCATGTGTTCCAAGGCTTACAGTGCCCATAACTGTTTTCATGACCGAGGGCCCTGGGGTGTGAAGCGTATGTCCCAGTTAGGTGATCAGCCTAATATATATATATATATATATATATATATATATTGATTTTTGCATAACCATGCATAATTTTTGCATGATTAATAATAATAATGCATTTTTCTCTATATACTTTTTGTAAGTGGAATTAGTTATTCCTAGTAAACACATTGCTTAGGGAATATTTAATTTTTATGGATTTATGTATTTCAGATAGCCGACCTATGGCTGAGTGATTAGCGCTTTCGACTCCTGAGCTGTTGGTCCTGAGTTCGAATCCCTGTTCGGGCATGGATGTTACATTCTTTCTCTGTTCTCTCTTTTTCTCTATTCCATGATGATGTATGAATGTGGCCCACCCTATAAACGGGTTTGTGGTGGTATGACGCGGGTAACGCTACTCGCCTCCATGACTTGGTTCACAGATGTCCGCTGGGTAACGACAAATGAGTAGCAGTTTCTGGCCTTGTTGCGGGCATAGGGTTCAACCCTCAAGTGCCCGACGTTGGAAAAAATGTGTTTCTGGTAATTTTACTTTTCCTTCATAAATTAAAATTGCTTTCAAATTTATACGAATTACTAATTTTGTTATAGTATAATGATATTCTGATTTTTTTATTGTGATATACATAAAAAATAATTTATTTTAATGTTAATGGTTTCCAACAACTTCAAACTAACTATAAGAAATATATGTTATGACTTAACCTTCAAATGTCTGAAGAAGTCTAGCACGGTCCATCAGATCAGTGACCTTAGTCAGTGAATTCGCAGGATACATTAGTAATATCTGTTACGATTTATCCTTCAAATGCCTGAAGAAAATTGCATCTACTCCCGGTATTGGGAGACTAGAGAACTTCTTATCGGCCTTAGGCCATAATTCTGTACATTTTTCCTGCCTTCTTGTTTATTCTTTATTTTGTAATTGAACTGTGTTCGCTTTCGCCTGCTGTATTTGAAATAAAAAAAAATGTCTGAAGAAGTCTAGTAAGGTCCACCAGATCAGTGACCTTGAAAAAATTGAGGACAAGAAGGGGGATCAGTAAATGTCCTCTCTGGAGAGTTCCAGGATGTGTTGAGAAGTTCTCTAATCTCCCAATAGTTTTACAATAGTATATATATATATATATATATATATATATATATATATATATATATATATATATATATATATATATATATATATATATATATATATATATATATATATATATATATATATATATATGTATATATATATATATATGTACATATATATATATATATATATATATATATATATATATATATATATATATATATATATATATATATATATATATATATATATATATATACTTATATATATCCGCTTTACACTTATATTTTCTTAACTTTGAGATACGGGAGACCCCTTATGAGGCCGGTTGCCACATCTGGAAATAAAGCTAAGAGGCTCTGTCCCAATTCAGGGTGTATAAAGCGCTAGGCTCTTTGCCTGTGTACAAGTGATGGCAGGGAGGAATCTTTCACCTCTTCAAAATTTCAGAGTTAGCAATAGACTGATGTTCTGAAAAGGTGGGTGTTGAAGAGGAAGGATTATCATGACAACAGTCCACCCTTGCTAGTCGATCCGCATGCGTACTGCCGTATATGTCTACATGAGAATGAATCCATTGAAAATAGACTTCATGTAGCTCCAAAATGATCTTAGGTTTGAGAAGGATAGATGTACTGGTTTGATCACCAATTTCAGACCAGTTGTGAAGATGCTGAAGAGAGCTTCTACTAGCCGAGAGGATCCAGAGGTCTACAAACTTAGATACATTAAGAATATCTTGTAATAGACAGAACACTTTCTTTCAATGGTAAATGTCTGTTATTGCTTATCTCTTTAAATTAGTTCTTTAGTCATAAAATTATACTCCTAACCATTCCAATAATGTTCACTTTATTATGCTGTTATTTTGAAACTCTTAAAATCAACAGAAAGATAAACAAAACCTCAAACTAAAAGTAACTAATTCCCTTTCTCATGATTTCATATATATATAATATATATATATATATATATATATATATATATACTATTGTTAAATAAATTTAGAATCCTTATTCATAAATTTCAATCAGCGAAAAAATGTCAATCAGTTTCATTTAGAACAATACTTTAACTTATTATTATTTATATATTGTGCTAAAATATATGTAAAATAAAAAATATATTTTTGGAAAAATGATTTCTGTATTCTATTAAATTATGTACCGGGTGATTCATAAGTCAGGACGAAATTTAAAAGTGAATAATTTGAAAACGAATCGAGTTACAAAGATACGATTTGCACCGAAACGATTGAAAGGACACCTGGTTTTTGTGGCAATGAATAAAAAATATATTTGTTGATTACAAACAGATGGCGCTGTCGAATTTTTGATGTATGGATAGAATTATGCGAATCAACAAACGATATGAAAAAGAGCAACTGCAGCAATTTATGGTAGATGAATCGTACATGAATCAAAATGCTGTCTATAGTTTAGAAAGCCCTCTTAGTTAAACTGTATTATAAGAATTCCGCAAAAGCGCAATTGGGACATTTTTCATTTGTGTTTTCCTGAAATTAAATAAAACACTAAGTGCCATCTGTTGGTCGCCAACAAAACGATATTATTTGCTGACATACATAACCCGATTCCCCCCCAGCCCCATCTATTTGGTGCAAACCGTATCTTTGTAACTCGATTCGTTTTCGAATTATTCACTTTTAAAGTTCGTCTTGACTTTTGGATCATCCGGTACTTAAACTAATAACAAACTTAAACTATCATTTTTATCAAGTTTTCATCATTAAAAATATTCATTTTTTGCCTTTTTTATAAAAATATACAATGCTTAGCATGAACATTAGATAAATAGAATAAAAACCTATTGTATGCATTTTGTAGGTTTAGATTCTAACAGATTGCAAATATCATCACAGTTGATTAAAATTTATATATTCAATATTTTTCAAATATATATATATATATATATATATATATATATATATATATATATATATATATATATATATATATATATATATATATATATATATATATATATATATATATATATATATATATATATATATGAATAACAGTTTCATTATAAATTTAAAATGTATTTATTTTAAATGAAATTCTTGTAGAATATTTAAAATATTGACAATATTTTGAAATTTGTATTTCAGATCAAAAATATGTTAATGGATTGCGGTTATGAAATAGATTATGATTTTATGAAGAATCGGAATTTCTTAAATTGTTATAATAGTTCGTAAACTAATAGAGACATTTATCACATTACATCTACTTGATAAGAGATAACCATCATTAGAAAAAAAGAAACTAAATCTTAGGGATAAAACATTATGCTATGCAAAGCATGTCTCCTGCATTTCGAAATAGAGTTGACTTATAAGTCTTACATATCTTTTTTGAACAAATGAAAAATTCTTCTCAATGTTAACAAATTGAAACAAATGCATAATGTTGTATATTTACTAATAAATTATTAAATGCATAAAATTTCATAATTTTTTGATTTAATAAATAAATTTCCAATTATTATTCTTAAGATATTTTTCGTTATAATTCCCAATCCAAATTATATCATAAGTGAAATGTATTTTTGGGTTTATGTTAAATTGTCATCACAACAGAGTTTAAAAGAAATATAACGATTTTTTTCTTTTTTACTCTGTTATGATGACAGAGTAAAATTGCTAAAATGTGACATTAAGAGTCTGCAACACACACACAGTTTAACAGTTTAAGCTAACAACGTAAATAAATATATATATATGCATAAAAACAATTACAGGAAAATTGCAATTAAAATCTCTAAATAAATTAAAAAAATCTAAATTCTTTTGCTTAAAATATTTTCTTAATGTAAAATATGGCTAAAATGGATGAAATATGGATGAATATGATTAAGTAAAATATTATATTTCATATTGTTTATAAGTATTTCCAGTTGAAGGCAAAGAGTTTTTTCTGTGAAAAATATTTTTTAAATATGGCATAACTCTTTAGCAAGCACAAAGATTTCTTTAATCTAAATTTGTTTTAATATGTCCTGCTGTGTACAAAACAATGATCATGCAACAAGAACTGTAAAAAGAAATTCAGCAGTCTACATTAGATTTGTAACAAAAATCAATCGAATATTAATACACTGAATTTCAATACCCAAATTTCAAATTTATTTTCTGTAATTAAATATAATAATTTAAAATATGAACTAAAATATTTAAATTATTTATTTAAACTAAAAAAATGATATTTTGTAACACTCAAAAGATTATTAAGTTCTTAAAAAATTGGATTTTATTTGTAACTAGAGTTCAAACAGTTATTTAATTAAATTTTTCAAGAATTAGTACTAAAGGAATTTTGAATTCTCATGAGATAAATTTATCGTATTTGTATGTGTGTGTATGTGAAATAATCACATATTTGTGTAACGCAAATTTACAATATCCACTAATTGATCTAAAGATTATTAAAACTAGAATTTTAATTACAAACAATATTTAGGGGGTTATGAATAGTTATATACTTACGTCACACTTGTAATTAAGCATTATCTTCCTGTTTATGCAAAAATCCATCAAAAATTTCTATGTGGCAAGTACTATGTATTATAGATTATAATTTTTTCCTAGAAATCTAGTTCTTGTGGCTTTTTTAATGTGAATAAAAAATTATAAAGAAGTTTTTCTATAGATAGCCAAACTGACACAACTTACTTCTGAATCCAGTGAACACTAATTTCAAAATTCCTAATATCTTTAGAAATTCCCAATGTATATAAAAACGAATTGACTCATTTGCTATTTTACAGCATTCTAAAGCTATGGAAATTACTTATTTTATTACAAAAATATGTTTTAGGAATAAAAGGTGCTTTTTCAGATTTAGACTTGTGACAGCACATGTGACGCGCCTTCATGAAATTCAAAATTCATAGATATCTCACAAAATTTCTTGCCTATAGGGAAACGCTTAGGTTCATTTAGTATTGAATCATATTCTAATGCAAATGATTGCATTTAATAATAATTAATGATAGTATATAAAATAAAGTATTTTATGAAATCCCATTAATATAATTTCTCAATCGGTCGTCTACTTCGATCGTTGACAGAGAATGTGTGAGCTAAAATAAGAACTAATTCTGCTACATAAACTTAGTGAAGTATACACATTGAATTTTGTTAATAGGATCTTTTTTATAAAAGCATATATAAACAAAGGTAAATTTTTCAATTCCCATGAACGTTAATTTTCAAAAGCCGTTTTACTTTACTTAATATGCGACAAGTGGATTCAATAAATATCAAATAGTTTTATGTATCTTAAATAACATTTTCAAAATATTAAAACTTTTTCCTAACTTAAAAATTTTAATGCAATTCCAGGTATATATTTTAAAAGAAAAAATAATTTTTTGAAGAAAAGTATCTTTTTATATATTACGCCTAGTGACACAAGATAAGTCTGATTGTGGTTATTAATTTAAAAATTCCCCTATGTTTTTAGAAAATCCCAGTCTACATAAAAACTAATTGGCTTATTTGCTATCAAATGACATTCTAGAGCTATAGAGAATACTTATTTATTTATAAAAATACTTTTTAGGAAAAAAATACTTTTTTTTCTTATTGAACCGTTTGACAGGATATGTGAAGAGCAATCATGAAATTCAAAATTCCTGGATATCTTACGAAATTCCCTGTGAATAGGGAAACGGTTGGTTGTATTTAATATGTAATATTAATTTCCTGATAGCAACATCAATTTTTTATTAAAAAAATAGATACATCGAGAAAAAAAAACCGAAACTGCAAATTTCAAATACTGATTTAGGTGATCAGTTGATTTCATTTCAAATATCACTGATTAACTTCATCAATGTCAAGTGAATATTAAAATATTTGGCTGTATTTAGTACCGAATGCAAATTTAAAACTACCTCAGCTGTTTATTTTATTATAAAAATTACATTTTTGTAGAAAAATGTGTTTTTGCATAGTGCGCCCAACTGACACAAGTGAATTCTCATTCCTGGGAACATTGATTTCAAAATTCCGAAAATATCTTTAGAAATACCCAATGTACATAAAAACGAATGAGCTCATTTACTATTGAATGGCATTCTAAAGCTAATTAGAGTACATGTTTTATTATAAAAAACACGTTTTAGGAGGAAAATGTGTTTATTCTCATTGAACCTTTTGACTGGACATGTGACCCACGACCATGAAATTCGGAATTTCACGGTATCTTACGAAATACCTTGTTCATAGGGAATCGATTCATTGGATTTAGTTATTAATGACAATTTACTGCTCGTAACATCTTTTATTTCATTGCAAAAAATATACATTTTGAGAAAAACCGCAGAACTGCAAATTTCTAGTGCCACTTTACGTGATATATTGATTACATTTCAAAAATCTCTGAAAATCTTCTTTATTGTCAAGTCCATATTAAAATATTTCCCTGTATTTAGTACCGAATGCAAAATTAAAACTAACGCAGCTGTTTATTTTATTATAAAAAATATATTTTAGGAGAAAAATGTGTTTTTACATAGTGCGCACAAGGGACTTTTGATTCCTATAAACATTAATTACAAAATTCCTAATATCTTAAGAAATAACCATTGTATATAAAAACGAATGGGCTCATTTTCTGTTGCATGACAATCTAAAGCTATTGAGAGTTATTTTTATTATAAAAAATATGTTTTAGGTGAAAAATGTGTTTTTTCATATTCAAACTTTTGACAAGAAATGTTTCGCGCGATCATGAAATTCAAAAAATCCTCGATACATTACGAAATTCCTGGTCTATAGATAGACGCTTGGGTGCATTTAGTATTAAATCATATTCTAAAGCTGATGATTGAATTTAATTTGTTTTATAAAATAAATATATTTTAAGAAATCCCATCGACATAATTTCTGAAACGTTCGTCTACATCGGTTGTTGACCGAGAATGTGTGAGTTAAAATAGGAACAAATTCTCCCACATAAACTTAGTGAAGTATTCACATAGAAATTGGCAAATAGGCTCCTGTTATAAAGCATATTTAGGCAAATTAATTAATCAACGTCCCATGGATAGTAATTATATATATATATATATATATATATATATATATATATATATATATATATATATATATATATATATATATATATATATATATATTAAAAAGTCGTTCTACTTTGTTTAATATGAGAGAAGTGAATTCAACAAATTTCAAAATTTTTTTATATCTTAAATAATATTTTCTAGATATTAAAACTGTGTTTCCTGTACATGTTGTAAAATAAACTTTTAAAGTTATTCCAAGCATATGTTTTAAAAGATATACCTATATAATTTGGTACAGAATACAAATTCAAAACTAACACAGCTGTTTACTTTATTATAAAAAATATGTTTTAAGAGAAAAATGTGTTTTTATATAGTGCCCCCTACTGACAAAATTTCTTCAGATTCCAGTGAAAATTATTTACCAAATTCCTGTTATCTTTATAAATTTTCGTAATAATATAAAACCACATGGGCTCCTTTTCTATTCAGTAACATTCTAAAGCTATTGTGAATACTTATTTTATTATAAAAAATATGTTTTTGGAGGAAAATGTGTTTTCTCATATTCAAACTTTTGACAGGATATGTGACGCGCGATCATTCAAAATACCTCGATATCTTACGAAATTTCTTTTCTATATTAAGAAGATTGGTTGGATTTAAATGATAACAATTTACTGCTAGTAACATCATTTATTTTACAAGGAAATATATATAATTTGCGTAAAACCTTAAAACTTCAAATTTCAAGTACTGCTTATGGTGATCAGTTGATTATATTTCGATATACACTATATCATCATTGTTGTCAAGTGTATATTAAAATACTTTGCTGTATTTAGTACCGAATGTAAATTTAAATCTAACGCATCTGTTTATTTCCTTATTTAACACATATTTTACAAGAATGTGTTTTTATATAGTGCGCCCAACTGACACAAGTGACTTCTGATTCCGGTGATTATTAATTTACAAATTCCGCAAAATATTTAGAAATTCCCTATATATATATATATATATAATATATATATATATATATAAATATATATATATATATATATATATATATATATATATATATATATATATATATATATATATATATATATATATATATACATATATATATATATATATATATATATATATATATATATATATATATATATATATATATATATATATATATATATATATATATATATATATATATATATATATATATATATATATATATATATATATATATATATATATATATAAACGAATGGGCTCAATTAGTATCGAATGATATTCTAAAGCTAATGGGAATACTTATTTTATTATAAAAATGTGTTTTAGAAGGAATTTTTTTTCTTATTCCGACTTCATTCAGAAGCAAATATTCAAAATATTCAACAAACAGAAATTCTCAAGTAGTGAATAACAAAACTTTATGTATACATAATTTCAGAATCAAATAAATATTTGAAAGTTTTTAAAGTTTTAACTCCTCATTTATATTCAAAATGATGTCAAAGTTTATCAACAACCATGTCCGACAATAGATGATATGATTTATTCAGCAAATGACTAGATGTTTTGTTTTTGTAAATGAGCTGATAAGTAGCTATTGTAAAAATATTTCCACTCGTAATCGTTAATATATAGACACATATATTTTTTATTTAGTAGCAGCATTTTGCAACATGAAATAAAATTCAAAGTACTGAAATAACACTATAATAAACAAATTCAGTTCAAAATATTATCAAGGCAAAACGGGGTTTATCTGAGACATGGATTATATCAGATAAAAATTACAGTAACACCAAATAATGAAAAAGAATTATATGAGACATGAATTACATCAACACACCAAATCATAAAACTGCATAAGAATATCAAACCATTGTTTCCAATGTGAATTCCTAAAAGAAGCCATCAAACGGATAACTACCATTACTGAATAAAAAATCGGATTCATTCTACAATATTTATTCATTTTAACTCACGCATAGTCTCACACGTAATCATTTTAAGCAACTTGTCTAGTGGTCAGCATGCCTGACTGCGGATAAGGAGGTCCTGGGTTTGAATCCCGGTTCGGGCTTGGATGTACTTGATCTCTCTATCTATCCTGTCTTTGTCCTTTCCTTGTATGAATGAGGTGTGAATGGTTGCCTACCCTATAAACGGGTCGCTATGGCATGTGTGTACTGAAGAAGTCGGACTCCACACCAAATATGGTTCAGTTGGAAAAGTGGAGAAGCGCACCCCATGTTGCCAGCTTAGCTGGCACGACAACAACAACAACTCACGCGTTCAGGTTCTTCGCTGATCACACCAAGATAAGCGCTCATTTTTGTGGTTTATAGGTAAGGAAAGTGAAAGCCAAGACTAGTTATTAAATTAAGATTATTCAAAAGCTATGTAACTACTTTAGGCAGACATATTTTTGCTTTCTTAATATGGCCTAACTTGGAACTTGAGGTTGATTTGACTTTATTTAGAAGTTGATGTGATTGTATGATCCAATTAGACTAAGTTTGTCACATGTCTGCTCTCAGCTATTAGCTTTTATTGGCCTCAGAATTTCGACACATCAAACTTTTGATTTGTCTGACAAATTAATTGCATATTCAGCTATCAGTTAGGGTACTAAGAACTATGATACCAATTCTGTAATACAATGTGCAAAATTTCATTAAATAACATTTAAATATATTTCAAAGTTAGATGCATGAAGGCAGACATCAGTTTCAGTCGCATGACATCACAAACAATTTTCATACATCAATAACTTTTAAATTCAATATAAGATGACTGCAGTTTTAATTTGCAAGCAGCACGACTACCACTTACTTTACATGAATATGGTCATGGTAGCCTATTGGTTAGGACTTCAGCATTCCTTCCAGTAGGGTGGGGTTCGATTCCCAATGATACCAAAAACATACTGAGCTCATGCGATATACGTGTTAATTAAAACTGTGTAATCGGAAACTCCTTCGTTCGTTCGTTAAATAGGATCGTGGAAGCAATCAAAGAATCATTCAGCAGTAAAATGGGTTTAAAGGTCCTGAGAAAATTTCTTTGCCCTGCAGATCAATGTGGAAATTAAGAAAGCGGATCCTCTGGTGGTGCCATCTGTCGGAGGAGTCTTAGAGCAAAGTCAGACTTGATTCGTGTTCATGTTGATCTGGTTAAACGAAAGACGCACCCTACTGACTTAAATTCACTATCTATCAGCAAAGCGAGCTTGGCTTGAACAAGTGTCATAAGTAACAACAGAGTTTTACAGGAATGCGTTGAAAATCTCACTAAATTTACGTAAAATTTACTGAAATTCTCAAGTCTTCGTAATTTTTACACAGATGCGCCACATATAGAAGTTTATTTCTTCCGAATAATTATTTATAGATTTGAGGTTTCACGTATGTGAATAGATATTCAGAAAGAACATTCTAAATTTAGTAAATATAAATATTATGCTATTAGGTCAATTTCATATGCTTCTGCTTTTAAAAGAATATTATAAGTGATATTTTTTGATTCCCTATAATACATGTTTTATTTCCCTTTAATAAAATTTGAACACAGCAATTGGAGTTTCTGAAGAAATAAAAATGTTTCAATCAACAAATATATCTTAAACACAAAAGAGAAAAGTTCTCAAAGTTGAATTTTGGAAATTATATATGTCGAATATGACAAAAAGTATTCCATTGGGAAATTAATTGCTTTAACATTAGTCATAATTAATATGTCATGGATTTATAAATTATATTCCAGAATCAAATTTTAATTTTAAAAATAAAACGCAAATTAAAATTTTACATAATTCAATAATTCAATATTTTTCCAAAAGAGAATCAAATCATTAATTAGCAATCAATTAGAGATCAATCACTTAAGAACCTATAAAAAATTTTAAAAACATTTGAAGTAAAAAAAAAATTCAATAAATGAGAATATGCACCTATTTTATTAGTTTAAGGGAATTAATTTCGAAAATTGTGCAACTTACGAAATCTATTACACCTCATTCAACAAACATGTACTACCGTTTTACCATGTATCTAATTGTAGGTACAATATTAAAATATGTCGCATATTTTAATCATAATTTTTTCACTCTATTCGTAAATATTATGTATAAAGTTTGAAGTAAAAATATACTCTTATATATAAGGAATCATTCTAAAAAATACTTAATTGATACAAATATTTAGCATAATTTGAAACTAAATGAAGGAACTTTTTTAAATGATAAATGGATTGTTATTTTCAGATATACAGTTCTTATATTCTTATTTAATGCTACATTTTTATTATATTTATATTTCAAATATGAATAAGAAACTAAATATTTCCTCCTTTAAAATGTCTTTGATTTATAAAAGATGTTTCAATTAAAGATATTAAATATTCTGCAATAAATTATCATAAACATTTCTATGTTAGAGTGCTTTTTCTTCCAGATATAACATTAAGATTGCTGAAGATTTACCTTTTTAAAGAGAAAGAATACACATCCCTTGCTTTTTAATTTGTAATTATATTTTTAATATATATTAATTATTAATAAGAAACATTTATACTTAAATTAGTGGATATTGTTCAACGTTTTCGAAGTAAGATATATAAACATTTCCCCGCCTGTACTACTTCCGATATGTTTCCATATTTAAATGAAAGCAAAAGTGATTAGCCCATAATTAACATCCTCACACTTTAGATGTAAAATATTCATTTTCTGTTGTTGTAACTAATGACAAATGGACAAGCCAAGCTTGCTATGCCATGGTTATGAGAATTTAAGACAATTGGGAGCGTCTTTCGTTTTAATCAGAGCACCATGAAGATGAAAGTGCGACTTTGCTCTACACACATGCTATAGGTACCCGTTTATAGGGTAGGCAACCATTCACACCTCATTCATACAAGGAAAGGACAAAGACAGGATAGATAGAGAGATCAAGTACATCCATGCCTGAACCGGGATTCAAACCCAGGACCTCCTTATCCGCAGTCAGGCACGCTGACCACTAGACATGTTGGTCGGCATTCATTTTCTAATAGTATTCTTATATATTTATAAGGATTTCAATTGTTTTTATAAAACATATTATTCCTTTTATGTAATGATTGATATTTTATTCTACAATTGCACCACAATTTTCTTTTGTTATCTGATTAATTATTCTAGAATGCATTGCAATGTACGTTTAAGTGCATTTTTTACATAAAAGTAGAAAAAGAAAATATTAAAAGATATGTTTTCCTTTATATTTTAAAATTCCAGAGACATTTAAGTAAAATATGTCAGTTCAGTAAAACAAAAATAGCTTCCAAATAAATTTGTAAAACTCATTTTAATCAGATTTGAAAGTTTATACAACAAAGGAAAAAATTAATTTTTGAGAAATTTTAAGGCATTTTATTAAACTTGCATGACCAACAAAAAAATGCTTATTTCATTTCTAAAAGGAATTTGACAAATAAGAACCATCTGAAAATTCCTGCTCAATTTTAAATAAATTCTTGAAAATGAAATGTTTAATGTAATTCAGATTTTTAATAATAGTTTTCATTGATCGTGAATAATGGGATTATTAAAAGTCAGGAAGTTTCTTAAATTATTCCTAACAAAACTTTGAAAACAGCATTTTTTTTAATAAATTTATTCAAAAAATTGAATGCTTCAGGACAAAATACGCAAAAAAGTCAATTTTTTTCACGCTTCAACTAATCTTGGTATAGTTTGATAATTTTAAATTACAAATATTTGTTTAATATTCTAAGTAAAAGAAAGTTTGAAAAAATTTAATGTAACCTCTAACACATATTATAATTAAGTTAATACATAATAAAATATTTATTAAATAAAATTTATATAAGAATACATCTTAGTAAGCATTTCGTATAAAATTCCTTTAGCATTAATTTTAAACTAACGATTGATAAACGATTGATAAACGAACTTAAAGGCACCAATAAAGCATACAATAGGATTTTCCTTAATTAGATATATTTATCTTCTTTGAGGAATTTGGTCAAGTATATAGTATTAAAAAAACCAATTTCCGGATTAACTGATAAAAAAGAATGAAACGTATTGAAGTCTTTTGATGTTTTGGAAAGATGTCACGTAGCAACGATTTTGATTTTTTTTCCTTGGAAAAAATATTAGAAATTATTTATCAAATTCTTAAATGAAATATGATTTCTTATTTTTTTAATATGAAATCATAAACCCTTGAAAATATGCTTTTTTATAGTTTCTAGTTACATATTCTTAAGTAGTTTTGATTTATTTTAAATAAACAACACAAATATCACATTATAAAAGTTAAATCTATTTCCAACTAACAATGTTAAATCTAAAATTAAGAAGAAAAAAGTTTAGAAGAAACTAAATATACTATAAGTTAATACATATTACATTTTTAATTTGAAAACATATCACATTTTTGATTTTTAAAATAATATTTAGACAAATTATATACAAAAAAAGATATTCTATTCTATAACCGCATTTTTCACAAAGTGTAAAACAAAAAAATTCTAGAGTCCGAAATTGAAAATGCCTTATTTTCGATCTTGGCATTTAGTTATGCTTCGAAAGGAATTTAAAGACATGTAAGTCATCAAGTGTAAATAGGCATTATCACTACTAAATAAAATTGACAAATAAACATTAAAATGAAAAAAATTATTATTGATTCAAGAGGTGTGAGAAAATACTGTTGTTGTTGTGACTTATATGACACTTGAACAAGCCAAATTGCTTTGGCTATGCGAATTTAAGTCATTAGGGTAGTTTTCCGTTTAAACAGAGCACCGCGAAGGTGAAAGTATGATTTTGTTCTAAACTCCTCCAATAGATGGCACCACCACTGGATCCATTGCGTTAAATTTGTCATTGACATTGATCTGAAAAGGGGAGGAAATTTTCTCCAGACCATTACACTCATGGTAACTGCTCAACGACCGACCAAAGGACTTTCAATTCCACAGATATAAATAGCATATATATCACAAGTACTCGATAGGTCTTTTTCAGCATTGGGAATCGAACTCTGCCTTTTGGACGGAAGAAAGATACCGTAACCACTTGGCAACCACGTCCTGAGAAATACTGAAATTCTAATTTTTTTTAATGTATGCACATAATAAAAGCTCGCATATTTTATACTTATTTTGATCCATTATTGTTTTTGCATTATTTAGCTTTGATGGATATATATATAGTTTAACAAGCATACGTAGTAGAACAAGATGTATTTTTATTACAATAAAAAAAAATATCTCGATTATTTTCCTTACCATAAAGTTTTTTCTAAAATGAAATCATTCTAATTATCTTTCTAGTTGCAGTTGTTATAATAAACCTTGAGAAATAAATAGGAAATCCAATAGCATAGCTCACAGCTCTTTCATAAGTTTACACAAATTTAACAAAAATTACCATTCAATTTGACAGTCTTTTAGCGAAGAAAGACAAGCATTACAAACTTGAAAAAAATATTTTGCTCTCAAAATCAATTTTAATAAAACATAACAAATAATGTTTATTTTCGATTCTATGTTTGCTGGAATTATAAGAAGACCATGGTGATAGAAAACGATCACTTAACTCAAACCTTTGCTTCCATTCAGGACACATTTTATAAAAAGCTAAGTTTTGGTAACTGGTCAATAAAATCAAACCTCTATATTTATCGGAAATAAACAAATTTTTGCCAATCCCAAAGTTATTTAAACAATGCACTAATGAATGATGTCAAAATACGAGCTCATAAGGGTTATTAATCTATACCACCTAATGTGTATTCAAAGTAGAAATAATTTCTCTAAAAGAATAACATTTAAGAAAATCAATTAATGATGTGGGAGTTAAATCACTGTGTAATACATATTTCAAACAATTTACTCTATTATTCACACACACACACATTTATATATATACATATATATATATATATTATATATATATATATATATATATATATATATATATATATATATATATATATATATATATATATATATATATATATATATATATATATATATATATATATATATATATATATATATATATATATCTGTGTGTGTGTGTGGCTTTGGTTTCTAAACTCAGATCCCGAAAAGATTTCTATTATAGTAGAAACTCTAACATCTAAATCTTTTTTAAAAAATCTTTCAGTACCGTGCGTATGTTAAACGTGTTTTTGTTAAAAAGAATAATATATATATATATATATATATATATATATATATAG
>JAJQOW010001499.1:0-40000 GCA_037975125.1 Latrodectus hesperus
TGATAAGGGATAATATATATATATATATATATATATATATATATATATATATATATATATATATATATATATATATATATATATATATATATATAACATATATAACAATAATAAATTAGAAGTAAAATTATACAGTAGCTATAGCTTAGTATTTTAAGGAGGCATAGCAATACTTTTAGAAGGCACGTTTATAAGCAAAACATTTACGATAGACCAGCAATGTCCAAGCCACTTGTCACAAATGTTAATGACTTATTTTCTTTACTATGGTGTGACACTTGCAAAACTTGGTCAATTGGTTAAGTGGAAGAAAGCAATATGGTCTGACGCATTGTCTTTCACACTTTTTCCTACGATGGAAGGGTGCACGTACTGCACAAGCGTGTGTCCTTGATTGTCTCTTTTCAGCTAGCAAGCAGGGAGGTGGATATATTATGATACTGGCAACCGCATCTACTTGATAATCGTAAACCTTAAAAGAATGATCATAGGGGTAAACTATAGATAAAAAGTTTAGCTAACCATGTCTCTCTTAAGATGCAAACATTTTTCCCTGAAGGAGATGGAATTTTCTAGATAATAATATGCACAGATCCATGCAGCATTTAGGTCTACTTCAGAGCATTCAATAGAAATCGACATCTTCCTCCAGTACCTCAACCAGGGCACTCACAATAAGGAATGTTCCTATAAAACACTATAAAATCCTTATACGGAAGAATTTCATGGCAAATCCATGCTGTTCTGCACTACACAGATATTCTTTATAATTCTGTGGGTTTTCTATTATTTTGATAATCATTTTTAAAGAATTTTTATAAATATATTAAAATTTAATAAATGCGATTAAAAAATTGTCATTTTCTTAGTTTTAAGCTATTGTTGGAAAACACATCCATCCTTTCAAAACAAATGTGTTTATATATGTCATGTGCTGAAAGAAAGAGTGTAAGAATAATTATGGTAATGTGTAGCAGAATGCGAATTTGTTTATCTAATTTAAAAATTTAAAAATCAAATTTAAAAATCATCTAATCATATTCTGACAATTCTCTTAATTTTTCAAGTATTACTTATATTTATGCACATAATTTATGATTAGTAAACGAATGGGTGATTCCTTTATGTATATAATCTTTAAGGAATGAACCGAAATTAAAGGACAAAACAGTTGAAATTATTAAATTATTACTAAACCCTGTACATTAAAAAAGTATCATAAAAACATGCCGTAAAGAAACACAGAAGAAAACTATATTCTTCTCGGAAAAAGTACACGAACTGCAGATTGGAATAAAATGCAGAATAAATAAAATATTTGTAAGAATATCACTTTCTGCCTCTAACTAACTTACGAGGTAGGAGTTGGTCATCGTACCTTTCAAATTGTTTTCACTACAAAATATAGTTATAAGTTGAATATAACTTTAAAATATCATTTCTAATAACCGTAAAAGTTTTTAATACTCTGTTTTATCATAAAATATTGCAAATTCAGATTATTAATACAAAAGCAACATGATAATAAAGAGAAGTTGACAGATTTTACAAACATTTATTTTTGTTACAAGCCTTTTGATTTGGGAACAAATGAATAAAATAAAAAGACTAAACAACGTTTAAAAATGATTTATCTATTGCATCATTTTGGATAAATTGGTAGATGAACAAAATCTCTAAGAAATACCATTTTTGTATCTTTCAAATGAAGTAGTTGGTCATTGCAACTTTATCATTTATTGAAAGTAAGTTAAAATTTTATTAGTATAACGTAATTTTTAAAGTATTTTATTAACATTTTCAACTCCTCGATTATAAGAAAAATAATTTATTAAAAAATTTTAATATGGCATTGAGAATTTGATTGATTAAATTTCTTTTCAAACCTTTGTTTCAGAGATAAATGTATAATCAGATTTTTCTACTTTACAATAGTTAATAGTATTTGTCTTTTCTAAACTTTTATTTATTAGTTTTCTGAGTCATTTGTTTCAATATCGAAATATAACACTAGCTCACAGAATGACAGATAAAACTAACAAAAACTTTAAATATATAAGTTGGAAATAATAAATCAACTTTAAGATCGTGTAGGAAAAAAAATGAAGTTTGTATAATTCTTCTCAATTTGTTATTTGTAGGTTGTATTACCAAAAATTATTTTCTCATCATGGAAATGAGCATGATAGGACACATTCATTTACATTTATTAACTTTCAAAAGCATACGCTTCAGTAACAAGAATATTACTTCTGCAGACAAAATGACTAAGAAAAACAATTTTATTAAACGTCACTCTGAAAATACAATTAACTTGACCTTGAAGGAAAAAGTATAAAAATTTATGATTTGAGTTATGAAAGAATTTCTAAAACCGAAGAACATAAGGCACATAAGGAATATTATGGGAACAACAAATTTATACGAATTTTCAGTAAATTGATTGCATTTGGATATCAATACTTGAAATTGATCAATGTTCTACAACTTTTTAAGTAAACTAATTTCATTAGAAAGGTTTAATTAAAGATTGCTAATATTTGCAATATTTTATCTAGGTCGATATTGAACAGTTTTAAAATAAACTGAATGAATCAGAATTACAATATTTTAACCTGATTTTTTTATACGTTTTAGTAGACTGATTTTATTAGGCTTAGTGAATACAACTTGGACTCGTCACGAAACTTAATTTTAGGCTTAAATATATTATCTTGCAGAATCAAAAAATATGAATTCTTCAAAAATATATCTTCTTCATCTTCAGAATTTTAATATTCAATTTTACTACGCAGCAATAATATATATGATATAATTCTAAGGATATACAGATAAATAAAAACATAGTTTTGGCATTTTATGGCTACTCACAACAAATTTAATAATAACTCTGTCAATTTTTATGAAAGATTTTTCTAAATAATTTTTATTTTATAGGTCAGTTTGATTGACATTAATTAGTTAATTTAAAATTATTGAGTAACTAATTATTATTATAAAAAATTTCATTTAATACATTTCAATCTTTTTATTAATTCAAAATCATTTTTCTATATTTTAAGCTTGATCATAATTTTGTTAACTATTTTATAGAATTTTACATTTGAATTTCTATAAATTTATCTGTTTATCATTAAGCAAGAATAAGTATTGGAAAATTTGTTTTGAATGTTTTTTATATTTAAAATCGATGAAATATTCAAAATTTTAATTTCATAGTTTATTTATCATTTCTGTGAATACATTTTATGCTAAGTTAAGTATTAATAATACTCGGCCATCAGAAAAATTAGATTACTTTCTTTTGTTTTACTTGATTTATTACTAAGTTTTATTAGATTAAAACAATACTGCAAAAAAAATTTCAATTCTTTTTTCAGTTAAGAAATGTTTATGTATTTGCTTAAGGAAGTTGAAACACCAATGAAAGTTTTGATTTTAATTTTGAATAAAATACATTAATTTAATGCTTTGATAATTTAGTAATTGTGTTATTTTTATTAATTTGAGAATAAATTACATATCATTTTTTATTTTATTTCTAATTTTAACTTTTAACCACATCCAAAACGTTATATTTTATGAAACCAATTATTATTATTATTATTATGGTAATTTATAAAACTTGCTATTTGTAACTAATCATTGCAAATCTTTGAACATTGGTTTTCAATTTAAAAATGTGCAAAATAATACAAGAAACTTTGCTAAATTTATGTGAATCTGTGACTGAGCAATATTTAAAAATTTTCTTCATTTTACCATTCACTAAATCCACTTCTTGGAATCAAAAAAAGGAATTTTTCTTGGTAAATTATGCTAATACTACAACAAAGAACACTCTTGTTGACTGTTCTTGAAAACAAAGACATCTTGAAGTACAGGCATCATGTTGACGCTATACAACGATTAAAAACTAACTCCAAATTTCCAATAATTATTTTCAATATTCTCGATGGAAGTCCCAAAATTACTCTCATGTTATATCTTCTTTTTCAAAAAAGAACAATAATATTAAATTTCTTTGTAATATTTTATACCATTATTACAATATTTTATGTGTAATTGAATCACAAAAATTTACTATCTTTCACACAGTACTGCTTACTTAAGATAAAAGCCTTATCGCTTGGATTAATCATACTAGAATAACATTTAAGAAACATCCATCATTTGGCAGGGATGTTCATGGCAGAACTGTAGAAAGGAATGGGCATTTTTTGATAAAAAAAAGATTGTCATTCGTGGTGAAAGATAGATATTCATTGTAAAAAAGAATTGACATTCTTGAAAAAGACAGACATTAATTTTAAAAAGAATTTGGCTGCTTCCTTAATAAAATCAAAATAATTCTAGCCTTAATTTTTGTATCTCCAGTATCCTTTAATGGATTTACATCAGAAATTAGTATTGTTAAATCCATTCTTATTCCTGAAAGAAAAGTAAAATTTTAACATAAAGATAAGTTCCACTATATCACAGAAAAAAATTTTCTCTCAACGAATAAGTCATCCGATATTGTTAAAATTGCAGCACTAGTTTACATGAATGTTCATTTAAATTGAATTGAATGTTTTACAGTTTAAGGAACTATATATATATATATATATATATATATATATATATATATATATATATATATATATATATATATATACATATATATTCTTACTGTGAATTATGTTGGATTTTAATTATAATCGATTAAAAGTGTCTCATGAGAAACTAATATAAAAAACACTTACTTCGTACATAAAATTTATTTTTTTCGTAAATAAAGAAAAATTAACTTAAAAATATGTTTCTATTTGAAACTCTTTAGATTTATTTTAAGAATATATTAACACATTTCAAGCAGAAGAAAATAAAAACATATTTAAATGCTTCGTTTAGTAACATATAGGAAGGAATGATACAAAAAATAATCTAAAATCTGAAATTATTTTATAATTCTAAATATTTACATTTATTACTTCAAGAAACTGCACAGAGTGCAATAATAATAGCAGATATAAAACATCTTATTTAACAAAGGACATACCAAAATTAATTTGATTCCTTTGCTAAATTACAATAATTAATGTTAACATGATTTGTTTTTTTTGAATGAGGGTAATATGTAAAAGAAAAGCATAGATATAATGAACTGCTGTCTTCTACGCTATCTATTTTTCCTATGACATTCCATTTATGCTGATTTATTTCTAATTTTCCCTAATAACTTAAAGATGCAAATGGAATAAGTTTTCCATGATGGCTATTCCTATTATGGAAATTAGATTATTCATATAATACAAAGAGGCTAATTATTATAAACAGGTAAAAATGAAAAAAAACAACTTAAAACATCTTCTTATTATGTTTTCAGACATTTTGGGAATCATTTAGGTTATTTTAAGCTAATGCTATTTTTAATTCATTCAGTTTAAATAGAACAATATAAAAAGATATATTTAAAAGGATTTATGTTTAATACTCAAATTTTATGTAAATCAAACTATTCTAAAGTCGCTTTGATCTTAAACGATACTTAAAAACTATCTAGTAGTTTTAACAAATCATTCAGAGCTCTACTTTTTGCATCTAATGAATGTCAAAGAAAATTAAAAATACTCATGTTCATGATTGCTGCGTCACAGACATGAGTGCACACACGACCAATCAAAAGTCTTCTTAATACTATCTCCTGAATCCAGTTCTTCTATACTGCTGTACAAGAATGTCGCTTCTCTTTGGATCAAGGATTGTGAAATAAATTGATTTCTAACAGAATTGCTTTATAGAATATTCAGTAAAACAAATAATTATGTTTAAATATTGCGTTAAAAAAGTTAATAAGATTTTTTGCGAATTATTTTCCTTTATATTACATTTTAAGTTACATATAATTTTTTAAGTTTTTCTCTGATTTTTAGTGTTAAAGTATTTTTTTATGAAGGCTTATGGATATTATTCCTCTTTTTGCTTCAGTGTATAAATTCATTGAGATTATTGATTGTAGTTTGCTTTGGTTTAGACATTATAGCGAGAGGAAACATGCTGGTAAATAATGAGCTATTTCATGGAGGTCTGTGTATCAACAATACTCAAGAGAAACACAGTCTATGAGCGAAATCACTGCTCTAGTGCTACGAAATAATAATTACGTGCTTATGCATGGCAACACTTATATATATATATGGCAACACTTATATATATATATATATATATATATATATATATATATATATATATATATATATATATATATATATATATATATATAAATTTTGTGTCACGATGTATGTTCCCGATAAACTCCGAAACTACTGAACGGATTTTGATAAAATTTTGTAATCATTTATAATATGGTCCAACTTAAAAGATAGAACAGTTTTTATCTTTTAATTTTATTGATCTCAATATTTATTATACGACATTAGTGTTTATTTAATGGTTAGTTCTGTAAGTTCATAATAGGTGGCAGTTTAGCATCTAAGTTGCACAGGTATTCGGCAGATGGCGACGTGTTTATTTTTCTAGATTATACCATCTTCGAGAAAATTAACGTGCGCGCGCAAGCGCGTGGTTAAATATAGAATTTACATATATTTTCATGATGTATAATCATACTATAACAATTTTTCGTGAATCATTTTCATAATTATACTTTGTATTGGGTTATTATTGTGCAGTGTTCTTCAGTTTGAATATTTTTAATATTATAAATAGTAAAATAAAATTTTATTTATTACTGTTTTTCTCTACTAATTTTCATACCACATCGAAAACATGTAAGTATTTCTCGATAGCCTTTTATTTATTTTTATTTTATAATTTGATAATTATTAATTTATTCAGCAGTACATTTTGATCTAATTTATTTATTCAAATGATAAATTCTTTTAATTTTTTTATTTCAGTATAATACCGCGGAAAAAGTTTTTAGTTTTAATAATTTAAAATTGAAAAAATAATAGTTCTATGTCAATGTTATCTACCTCATTTATAACAATTTATTTTTAGATGTTTTTAATTTATATAGTATATTTTATAAGAGTAAGTCACTGATTACAAACTATAATTTAATATAAGATGAATAAAATGTAAATTCAGAAAGTATATGTTGATTTATGCTTAATTTCAAAATTTCGATACTTTACCTATTACTTTTAAATTTTGGTGAAACGTTTTATTTTTAATCTCATAAGAATGAACCTATTTTAAATTTTTTAGAAAATATTAATTTGATTGTACCAAAGAGTTAGTAAAAAATTCATTCAATGTATTATAATTACTCAGCCACAGCAAAGCGTGGCTGGGTCAGCAATTCTATATACATAAAAATTTCGTGTGTCATGATGTATGTTCGCGATAAACTCCGAAACTACTGAACCGATTTTGATAAAATTTTGTAACCATTTATAATATAGCCCAACTTAAAAGATAGAATAGTTTTTATCTCTTAATTATTGATCTCAATATTTATTATACGATATTAGTGTTTATTTATCAGTTAGTTCTGTAAATTCCAAATAGTTGGTGATTTAGCATCTAAGTTGCACAGGTATTCGGCAGATGGCGACGTGTTTATTTTTCTAGATTATAGTATCTCCCAGAGTAAATTAGCGTGCGAGCGCAAGCGCGTGGTTGAATATAGAATTTACATATATTTTCATGATGTATAATCATACTGTAACAATTTTTCGTGAATCATTTTTATAATTATACTTTGTATTGTGTTATTATTGTGTAGTGTTCAATTTGAATATTTTTAATATTATAAATAGTAAAATAAAATTTTATTTATTACTGATTTTCTCTACTAATTTTCATACCACCTCGAAAACATGTAAGTATTTCTTTATAGACTTTTATTTTTTTATTTTTCTTTTATAATTTGATAATTGGCTCTGTAATCGTGCTATTTTGGCAGCAAGAAACTTTGATGCGAACGAAATTAACTTCAATATACAACAGATGTTGCCCGGTGATTTGATGTCTCTTAAATCAATCGACACAGTTATTGATGAAAACGAAGCCGTAAACTTTCCAACTGAATTTTTGAATTCTCTGGATATGCCAGGAATGCCACCACACAATCTTCAATTGAAAATTGGTTCACCAATTATTCTTCTACGTAATTTAAACCCACCTCAATTATGTAACGGTACACGCTTAGTCATAAAAGAAATGACAGAAAATATTTTCTAAGCAACAATTTTGACGGAAAAATTTAAAGGAGATATCGTCCTGTTTCCACGTATTCCACTGATAGCGTCAGAATCTCCAATACCGTTTAAAAGGCTCCAATTTCCGATTTGTTTAGCTTTTGCGATGACCATAAATAAATCTCAAGGCCAAACAATGTCTATTTGTGGTTTGGATTTGGAAAACACATGTTTCTCACATGGACAGCTATATGTTGCCTGCTCACGTGTAGGAAAACCATCAAATCTCTTCGTGTTAGCGAAAGACAGGTTAACCAGGAATGTTGTACACAAAGTAGTACTTAGATAATTTTAATTTTAATAATTTAAAATTGAAAAAATAATAGTTCGATGTCAATGTTATCTACCTCATTTATAACAATTTATTTTTAGATGTTTTTAATTTATATAGTATATTTTATAAGAGTAAGTCACTGATTACAAACTATAATTTAATATAAGATGAATAAAATGTAAATTCAGAAAGTATATGTTGGTTTGTACTTAATTTCAAAATTTCGATACTTTACCTATTACTTTTAAATTTTTGCGAAACGTTTTATTTTTAATCTCATATGAATGAACCTATAAATTTTTTTAGAAAATATTAATTTGATTATACCCAAGAATTAGTAAAAAATTGATTCAATGTATTATAAAAACTCAGCCACTGCAACGCGTGGCTGGGTCAGCTTGTATATATATAAAAATTTCGTGTCACGATGTATGTTCCCGATAAACTCCGAAACTACTGAACGGATTTTGATAAAATTTTGTAACCATTTATAATATAGTCCAACTTAAAAGATAGAATAGTTTTTATCTCTTAATTATTATTTTCGATATTTATTATACGACATTAATGTTTATTTATTGTTTAGTTCTGTAAGTTCCTAATAGTTGGCTGTTTAGCATCTAAGTTGCACAGGTATTCGGCAGATGGCGACGTGTTTATTTATCTAGATTATACATTATCGAGAAAATTAGCGTGCGCGCGCAATCGCGTGGTTAAATATAAAATTTACATATATTTTTATTATTATATTTTCATGATGTACATATATTTTCATATATTTTCATGATATATATATTTTCTTGATGTATAATCACACTATAACAATTTTTTGTGAATCACTTTCATAATTATACTTTGTATTGTGTTATTATTGTGCGTGTTCAGCTTGAATATTTTTAATATTATAAATAGTAAAATAAAATTTTATTTATTGCTGTTTTTCTCTACTAATTTTCATACCACCTCCAAAACATGTAAGTATTTCTTGACAGCCTTTTATTTATTTTATTTTTATTTTATAATTTGATAATTATTAATTTATTCAGCAGAACATTTTGATCTAATTTATTTATTCAAATGATAAATTCTTTTAACTTTTTTTATTTCAGTATAATACCGCGGAAAATTTTTTTAGTTTTAATAATTAAAAATTGAAAAAATAATAGTTCGATGTCAATGTTATATACCTCATTTATAACAAATTATTTTAGATGCTTTTAATTTATATAGTATATTTTATAAGTAAGTCACTGATTACTAACTATAATTTAATATAAGATGAATAAAATGTAAATTCAGAAAGTATATGTTGATTTGTGCTTAATTTCAAAATTTCGATACTTTACCTATTACTTTTAAATTTTTGCGAAACGTTTTATTTTTAATTTCATATGAAAGAACCTATTTTAAATTTTCTTAGAAAATATTAATTTGATTGTACCCAAGAATTAGTAAAAAATTGATTCAATGTATTATAAAAACTCAGCCACTGCAACGCGTGGCTGGGTCAGTTTGTATATATATATATATATATATATATATATATATATATATATATATATATATATATATATATATATATATATATATATATATATATATATATATATATATATATATAGGTATTATAATTTTTGTTAAAGAAGAAGGCGCAGTTGCCATATAATCAATGATGCTAAATTCTGAGTTTGGTGATTTCTTTGGCGGATTTTATTACGTATCTAGCTAACTAGTTTTTATTACATTGTAGATATGGAGACCTAAGTTAATTAAGCAGAACATTTTATTTTGGAAACCCTACTATTGATGAATCGTGCAAGTCCCAAATCACGTGTGAATCTGCAATATGCTAGAGGAATTACTAATGAATAAATCGTTACAATGTTGGGTTTTTATGGGCATGATTTATGCATTTGAAAAAAATCATCTATGTACAAAATCGATAGATTTCTCATTTTCTGATATTTTTTTATCGATTAAAGGATTGATATTGGTACGAAAGTGATGCCCTTTTCATTTTCCACACATTGTTTTTGGCCATTTTAAAGGAATTAGTGGGTTATATCCCCTATTGGAGAGCTTTGAGACTTTTTTCGTCGTCAAGCGATTCTAATGCTATTGCCACTTAAAAAATCATATATATGACACAAAAAAGTATAAACACAAGAAAAAAACCCAACCTGGCAAGAAAAAAATATAAAAAAAAAGCAACAAAAATTCAAACTGGCAGTAGCAAAGGGAAAACTGAAAACACTATAAAATCAAAACAAATGAAGGCAAATTTGACGAGAAATCTCTTGGGTAGGGGATAAATTATATTTATACCATTTTATAAAAACTTTTTTTTTTTTTTTATAGATTTTTTCAGAAATATTTGGATTTATGGAAATGGTGTCGCAACGCTACACCTTCTGGTATTTGCCACAACAACATATGACACTTTATTTCACCAATTTATTGTTATGATTGTATTTTACTTAATACTGTTCCCATGGACTTATCGTATCCACCCCCAATCCCTTGAACCTGAAAACAATATCAATATTAAGATGAAGGGAAATAAAAACTGTCATTGTTCTAAAATTATTCTTATTCTAAAAATTAAGTAGTTGTAATAAATATAATCACACAAATTTAAGCAAACACGAGATCTTAAATAGTGATTACGATGCAAATTTTAAGTAAAATTATTTGAAAATATCAGCGTCATGTAAAATTCTGTTTCTGATTAGACATTTTCATTATTATTGGCGACAAAGCATTGTTGATATCTTAAATAAAGACACGATGAATTGTGGCTTTCGTATTATTACCATTAAAAGGACAATAGTCGCCTTTGCATTTTATCCACGGGTTCTCATTCAACACTGTTAATATTAATAAAATTTTTAAAATGATTCTAATAAATAGTATGATCACATATTTTTGTAATAATTTTTGAAATTATCTAATTACTGTTTTTTCAAAGTATGATCTAGAATAAAGGTAATATTTGGCTCTAGTTTATTTTTTCACCCCTCCCCGATAAATCAGCAGCAATTATAAGCTGTTATTAACCAAAACAATTCTTGACTAAAGCAAATATTTGTTATTTGATTGTGTATTTCTGAATTTGCTGTGAACCATTGCCGTAAGAATATTCCACAAGTATATGAATATTTTAATTTATCAGAAATAATAACAATATAATTTATCACAAAATGTAATTAACGCATTATATACTGGCAACCACACAAACAATTAATTTAAAAAGAGATCTTGTCTTTTTCAAATTTTTGAATTCATTTGTACGTATTAATATTTTTTACTTAAGTGACACACACACAGTTTTAACCTTCATATGCAGCAGCGTATCTTTCCAATTGGAAAAAGAGATTCAACAACTCATACATAATAGAAATAAAATAAGAGAAATCCCCAAATACATGGGCAAATCATAAATATTAATGGACAACTCAATATATGTTTGATTATATTGATTGGAAAGCTCCACTATACCAAAAAACTGTAATATTTAAATACTAACTTCAAACAATTAAAACTTGTTACATACAGATATGCATAGAAATTAAGAATTTCAGATTCTGATAGGAATCTCTGGAAAGTTTGAAGAATATTTCCAAGATTTGTTTGGGTGGAAAAAATGTCTTCAATTTTTAAGTCACTATCTCTCCCTTTGACCTTATACTTGGCAGGTTCATAAAGTTTATTTTTTTATAGTTATACACTTTTTTAAAAATTTTTTTCACCAAAACTGAGCTTAGTTATGATTATATTTTGTACTTTTCCAAAGCTGCAATGAATGAATATTTTTTTGATAAAAGTGACATATTATATTTTAAAACATTGTAATTAAACTTTTAGGTTTAATATCATAAGACTATTTGGGTATATTTAAATTGTTGTCTTTATATATATTTCGTCATTTATATTTGTGATTTTAAACATATGATTCAAACTCGCTTATGGAATTTTCTTGGCAATTCTTTTAAAGAAAAAATTTCAAGTACCATCACGTTTTCTTTACATTTCTTAACATTTACAATGCTTTAAAATTTCACAACCCATTCATTTTACTTTGAAATTTTTATAACTGTCATTATTCATTTCAAAATTCATAATGTTTAAAGCAGCTTCATATATTCTTTGTATTTATTTCGTATATTAATATATTATTGCCACACAATGGTGACTTTAAATGCATCAATTCATCAATCTTTATAGTGTTTGTAAATAAAGTATTGGCAATGTCTAACGTTTGCATATGAAACGATGAATATTGGCCTCTCATAAATTATAACAAACTGCTCCAAAAACTTGCAAATAAATAAAAGTTTTGCTTGAAAAAATTGTATCATTTTACTTGAATAAATAATGAAAAAATCTACTTATCTGAAATCTTTATTAGTTGTGTTTTTAAAACATTGAGATCAGAAGCCAATTTTTTAATGCAATTCTCGCACAAACTTCTTTTTATTACCACAGCTTATTCTTTTCATTATAACTAATTTTGTTTTGCATTATTAACAAATATTCAAATTAAACGATTTGCCTATCTATGAAATATAGACAAATCTTCCATTTTTGCTCAATGTATGTAAAATGTATATTTCACAGAATCGTATCCAAAAACAATTGTAAGAATTCTGTTCATTTGATGTATACAAATAATTGATAAAAAATTCAATCTTGTTTTAATCTTGTTTTAAAATTTCATTCATTGCTTTAAATTTTTTGAAAATATGCAGCAGCAAGATTAAAATCTAAAAGTAGTGCTGGTTATTTTTCAGAAACTCTAAAGCATTAAAGAAGTTTTACTGAATTTTTTAAATAATTTTCATATGAAAAATTAATATCGTTATTATGTTCTTTTTAATGTCTTTTAGAATAAGTTTTGTTTGTAAAAATCAATAGAATATTTGTCAAACTTAACTGTGGAGTTTACCAAATAACATGAACAGTTCAGAACATATCACCAAAAACCTTGTATGGAAAAATAAAAGCTTTGGATCAATTATAATAATACCTTCAGGAACTAATTGATAGAAGTACAAAATAGCAACAAAATGTTAAACCTGAATCATGAATAGCAACTCTAATTCGAGTTTTTAACCATAAAATTCAATAATTGTTGTACAGTCGCCTTTAACTTTACAAAAAAATCAGCAATAAACAATGAAATAAACCAATGAATATTGAACAATAATGAATAATCTCATACAATTGGAAATATATTTGTTTCTATATCTGATTCCAATTAGATGGGAACTGAATAATTAACGCTATGAAATTCTGCTCAGCAGCTAGTGGATTAGCGCACGAATTCAAAATGTTATCACTGAGTAACAAATAAAATAAATACTATAGCTAGTGCTTGTATAAAGCAAAAAGTATTACATCGTAGTGCACAACATTCATTTTATTGTAAATGGAAATTATATAAATAATCCAGTTTCTCGAATGGTTTCACAGAAGGCAATACTATTTAATCATAGCTGTTTGTGTATTAATTAAATATTAATATGGTAAAGATGTATCATGTTTTACATAAATATTTCGATATTTAAATTTTAAAAAACTTACCCATAAATTTGACAGTTGTGTAGTCTTTATATATCATATAATCTTCTTTTTTACAACTTTTTGTTGATTGGACAGGCAGCAAAACAGTATCTAACAAAGGAGCCCAATTAATTTTTGGCTTAGAAATATAGAATAATTGGTAAAATAAATGTGTTAAAAATAAAATAACGTCTTGTTAATTTAGTGTACCGAATTTATTCGAATGTAAGAACAAGTCTACACTTGTTATTACATTCGAATAAATTCGCTACACTAAATTCGCATTTATTGAAGTATCAAAAGCTGCAATTGTTTGTCTTTTTTTATCAACATCAGAAAAAATATTATTTTTGCAAAATATTTTCGTAAATAAGAAAAAAAAGAAAATGTTTTAATATTTTTGAAAATTTTAATCTATGGATGTACTCAGCCTCAAAAGTTTCTTCAATACGATGTTTATTTTCTTTGATTTTCTGGCACAATATTGATTCGTTGGATCAAATATTTTGTTAATATAAATATTTGTCAAGTATTTGTTTGTTGCTCGGCTAAAATGTTCTGCCATTCAAAAGTTCTTTATTACTTGCAGATATTTTTTAATGTAATAATCATTGAATGCATGTTTTTTTCAATTAAAAATAGTTATTCAATCCTATATGCCGTTCCTTTCATTTAGCAGTCTAAGTTTTTTTTCTAAAATTTTGAATACTATGGTGGGTGAGTTATTGTACTTTCCGAATGACATGTTTAATATTTTAACTGTTCATTTCATTATTAACTTGATGTTTGAAATATATATATACAATACTGAAGACTGGAATTCCTAAAAATGTATTGGTTAAAATTCATCAATTCAATGCGCGCGCGCATTCAAAAAATTCATTAATTCATTATAACAAATGTACATATAACAAAAATCAAAATGCAAATAATTTCTTGTTCCATTTCCAGCTACTATACTCATCATTAAATTTTATTGATGCAGTATATTTATAACATTTATATTGAAAAAATAATATATGTTTTATTGTTCAATTATTACACCGATGAGAAAGGTCAACATAAAAGTATATCACTATAGCTATTTTTAAAAGAAAATATTTCCAATTTTCATAATTTTACTTTTTATTCTCGAGACACATTCTTATGCATCTAAAGATGATTGCAATGTGTTTATATCTTCTTGCCACAACAATTAAGGTATAAAAATAAGTTCAACGTCATAAACGAACTTTGCATATCGAATCAGAAATAGTTTTTATGACGGAATTTTTGGTGTATTCAGGTTTTGACGCAGTTATGTCATTGAAGTATTGATACTCTAACCAAACATTCAAAGTCGTCTACCATGGAAATGTGTGCTGAATCAATACATTCTTATATGTTTACTTAAAAATACTTACAATAATTAGATTTATTGCTTCATAACATAATGTGATGGTATTCAAAAAAAATTTCCATTTATTTAACTCTTTATATGTAAACTCTGTACGTACATAAACATCATGCATAAGTTCAGACACACACATTTTTCAGTAAGAAATTCAAATATTTGGATATTTCAACAAATGGATTGAATTATTACAGATATCGTTAATTATAAATTGTATCTATTCATTGATAGTAAAAAAAAAAGCCTTTATCTCATATAGCAACCAATTACTCAAGTTTTACTGTAGCTTAAATATTTTTAAGTGTTTATTGACTGTGTTCATCACTTTTATGTGATATAGTCCTTTAAAAATATATCGAAAGACTAATATTTCTGTAATTAGTGAACCATCTATTCACAAGAAACTTTGTAAATGGTAAAATGAGTGGAAATTTAGTCATTTCTCTGATAAACATGATGCACCAACCTGCTAATCCAGCGCATTACATTTTGCAAATCTGGTTTCGTTTGAATAACATTCTAAGATCTATTTTACAAGTCAAGAGTGCTTTTATGAGAACTTAGAATTTAAGAGACATTCAGAACCACTAATGACATTTGTCTACTTAATAGCATTGAACGCAAAAATTGCTTGTTTGTTCTCATTGAAGTCTATTTTAGTATGATATTCAGCGTTTATGGTTAGAACTTTGATGTCTTGAAATAAAATTATTGCATTTTTCTGAGATTCAAAATCGTTTATGGATAAATATTCTTTTTGTGGAATAAGAAACTTTTTGTTTCTTTTCTAAACTATTTTGTTCGCAGCTTCAAATGATATTTGTCTAGTTAATAACAATTTACTAAAAAATACTCATTTGCTTCCATATTAGTTTGTTTTAGTACGGTCCTTTGCGTGTGTGAGAGTTCATAGTTCCAAATGGAATATCACAAAATTTTAAATTTCAATAACTTACGTTAATATCTTGAAAAGGAAAATTTAAAAATAATCGAAACAAAATCTTGAAGAACGATCAACACAAATGATTAAATTAGTCTAGTATTTTTAAGCTCTTTAAATATAACGCAGATCAGCTGGCATTTGGAAGTTATTTGAATAAAAATTTGAAATCAACTGTATTCAAAAATAATATTTTAACTTCTAAATTTTATTTAAATTGCGAGGACAATAATGTTTATTTATTTTATCATTTCTTTCAAAATACCAGCACTTTGAATAAAAGATATTTTTTCTGAAACACAGCCTGAATAAAATTTAAAAATAAAGAATATGGCATTTAAAATTACATATGTATTACAGTGGTGGATAAATTAAACAGATTTGCGAGCCTTTTGTGAAAACCCCAACTAAAAAAATATGGTCTTTTTTGCTATCGCTCAGCGCATATAATTTAATGTCTTCAAAAATATGAGAGCAGAAATATTTATACTTACAAAATTTTCAGTTTCAGATTTCATGGATAGTTATCGATAACTTGTGTAATGCTCATTTTGCTTTTGAGTTTTTATAAATTCAAAAAAGTCATTTGTCATCTAATGTGATGATTTATATTATTATAAGTCTTTAAGCAATTGGAATGAAATGCTGATACTTATGATTCCCTGGTAAAGAGTTGCTTTTTTGACACTAAATTCACATATTTTTCATGACTAAGCACAGCTAGTGGCATTATATGTAACATCTCTTATTGCATCATGTTTACTAATAATTTACGAAAAATGCTGATTAGAATCACATGACTTTGCTTAAAGTCAATTTATTATCTTGTCATAATAAATTCATATAAATAAATAGGTGGTTTAAATGTTCATGAAATTTCATTCCTTTGTTTTTTTAATGTTCAGTCTTATAATTTCTACAAAAAACATTTAGATATAAGCTTTATAGAAAATTTCTTTTACATTTAGTGTTTATTAGACTTAAGTTATGTTTATTAGACTTAAGTTATGACTTAAGTTATTGATCAATGGGTAATATATTATTTGGATTCTATTTGAGGATTCTCTTTTTTCAATGTATATGCCTAAAATTCACAAATATGAATAATCAGGCGTCATGACAAATTTAACAGCAATATGTCTTCAATGATGACCACCTGAAAAGCAAACGTCTAAAAGGATCAGAGACATCACAGCAAAATTTATTAAACAAATAACAAGTTATATACAAGAATCAATTAATTGCTGTTTCAACTCTTATGAAACGTGATTTGAAATACAGAGGGTATTAACACATTTTTTGAACGATTTTGGGGCCGTTTAATTAATGTTTAAAATGTAAAGACTATTTTTATAAATGTTCGATCTGATAGCTTTTTTCTGCATCGTGATTTCCATGTTATAAGAGCTTTTCGTAAAATTTCCAGGGGTATTGCTTTCCATTCCTTTTCCACTACTTTCCAGAGTCAATCCATCGTGGTGGGTTTGCGTTTAGAAAGAGCTCTTTTTAACAGACCAAAGACACAATAGTCCATTAGTGAAACGTCAGGGGACTTCACAGAAATATGTTGAAAACGTATATATGCAATACTTGCATTAGTATTCATTTTTTCAAGGAATGCATAGGTAGTTTTCGAAGTATGACTTGTAGCTTTCTCTTGTTGATGTTTCCCTCTTTGAAAGCTTTTGGGATAAAGAACTGCAATTTCTTCTGTAAATATTGGAGGTAAAACCTTCTCCTCATTGTATGATGAGTTGATTTTAACATTTTTTACTATTTTTATTTTTAATTTCCCATTGTAGGAGAAACCTTCGACTATCATAAGCTCCTTCTTCTTATTCTTCTTAAAATTGTGTTTATATGTCATTGGGCACCTCTGCTTTTATCAGCATTTTGTACCATTTAACTCCAAACCCAATGTTTCCTAGTTCCAGTTGCTCGGGTCACTCACTTTATGTATGGATGATGCCTAAAGAAGTTAATCTAGGGAGGGCAAGAGCCTTGCATTCATAAATGATATGCTCTGCCGTTTCCTCTTGCGTTTGACATTTCCAGCAGATAGGGTCTTGCTGAAACAGTCCTATCTGGTCAGAAAGTCAGTCATGCTAAGGATAGGTTCCTGACTTTCAACAGAAGTAGATGGTTTGGAGGTCATTTCTACCTCAAGTGAAGGATTCATTGTTGCCCCTTTACAAGAATGCCTATGAGTTCCCTTATCTTTTTCAGCAAGGTCTACTACAGAGGCTTCACCTGCAAATGCAGAAAGGTTTGTTATTTCTTGTGTCTTTTCAGCCTCAAGATAACAATTAATAAGCTCAGGTAATATAAGTCCACCCAGCATTGCCTGAGTTACTGGGCAAGGCAATTTACTCTAGAAGTTTGCCAAGCAACTAGAGGCTCCGTTAAGACACCAATACCGCGGTGCCAATTAGCCCTAGGCACGGATCGCATAACACCAGGGTTTACGGGAGCTGGTTCGGGGCCTCTGATTCTATATTCAAGGCTATCCGGTCATTCCTACAGGACATTCGGCGACCCCCACCTCAATTCACTCTAGACATGAAATGCTCTCCTTAAACTTTTACATTCGGAATTTAAGCAAGTCATCATAATCCCCCTGTGCTTCAGATTGGGAAAAGCTAACTTACAATCGAGTTAATCGTAATCATCCTCTGTCTATTAAAGCCAATTTCTCACTCGAGCAACAAGGAATAAATACCTCGTGCATATTAAAAGTCCCAATAGACTGGCCAGAAATGTCAAAAAAATCTCCATTTGTTCCTCGAGTCTTCCTTTTCAGACTAAATCATTGCCAAAAGACATAACTTGTAAACTATTTCACCAAGTTTTTGAGTCATCATGGCAGAGAGATACGTTGATTTTTACAGATGCTTCCAAGCAGGCATCAAATGTGGGTATTCCAATAGTCAATTTTACAACTAGTTTATCAATAACGGAAAATTAGTTCCATAAACTCCATCTTCTCGGCAGAGGCTATGGTACTGCTTATTGCAGTCTCTAAAATTTGCACTGAACCCAAAAAATATGTCCTTTTCACAGATTCACTTTCTTGCATCTCTGCTCTTTCAGATTGTTCAAGGACATCACTAACTATCATTCAACTGTTTCGATCCCAAATGATTCAATCTACTCAAAAGTGCTTGTCAATACAGTTAGTTTGGGTTCCAGGACATTGCAGGTGATGAAATTGCAGACTCATTGGCGAAAGCAGTTACAGTGAGTCAATATGCTATTCGATCTAATTCTCCTGAAGATCTGAAACAACACATCAAGAAATATTACTGTAAAGAAAATCTCAATCAATGGAAAAATAGCAAATATGTTGAAGCATTCACTCATCTCACATCTATTCGCAAAAATCATAGACTGTTAACGAAATCGAGACTAGAAGACGTATGGCATGCCAGAACAAGAACAAGATCCTTTCCTACCAATTCTATTCTATTTAGGTTTAATCTGTGGCATACAGACCGCTGTCAGTGTCGTGAACCTGAAACCATAGATCAAATTCTACTAGATTGTCCATTATACGAACATCTGAGAAATCAACTAGGAAAAAAATTAGGAATAAAAGCAATATCGTTCTTTTGGATAGTTGAACTATCTACAAACCCGTAAATTAAAATTCTTGCATGCTGTGAATTTCTACGCCAATCTAACATATTCTAACAGATCTTAATGAAAAAGAAAGTTACAACTCAAAATCCTTGAACTATTTTCAAACATGAATTTATAAATCCGAATTTTTCTTCTCATATCAAGACTTTTTCTGTTAGTGATCACCGACTTCAATTAACTCTACTTAAATAAGGTTAGTCAATTGACTACATAAATCCTTTCCAAATACTTCCTTCAATGAGAGCTACAAGCATCTTAGCATAAAGCTCCAAAAGTGTCCGCCATAACCCACCTACATACCTACGTTTAGTTGCTTCGCTGATACGATCGATGCTGTACGCTTAATAAAATATCCAGTAGATGCTGAGCCTTGTTGAGTTATTTTGAACATTACACAACCTTTATAAATTAAATACGAATGAACAACCCCTCTAATAAGTTTTTAACTTTGCCTTACTTCACTCTTATAAGCAATGCTCTACTATATATATATATATATATATATATATATATATATATATATATATATATATATATATATATATATATATATATATATATATATATATATATATATATATATATATATATATATATATATATATCTGCAGAATGATAAATGGAATGTTTGACTTTAAAATTCTTATGTGAAAGGAAATGAGATTGAAATTAAAATGGAGCACTTAAAATAAATTTTAATTGTATTTATATCTAAAATATAAAATCAAAATGATTGATTCACAAAAATGAGTGACTTGCAATTCAAAGTATTTAAATTGTAATATTCCATACGTGAAATTAATTATATACAAGTGTGTAGTTATTCGAAAGAAATATTATTCTAACTTTATTTCTTGCGTTTTTCAATTTTTATTGCTTCAAAATCTACGTTTCATTTTTGAAACAGCTGCAAATCTATTATCCAGTGATTTTATCTTGAAGTTAAATATTGAACAAATAATGGATAATGTAACTGTAATGTCTTTACGTGTATGTGACTCCAATTTTGTTTAAAGCATTCTTGTTGTGTAGTTTTTATTTTGTATTCTATTATTTTTTGTAATTATTTAATAATAAAACTCAAAACATCTGGATTTACACATAATTTGTAAATGAGAAATATAATTTCTGTTAGAATAATAAATGAGATACAGTGTTTTTCTCGTTTATAATATTTTTCCATACAATCGAAGCAATTTCTACCATGAGGTGACGCATTTCTGACTGTTAAAGTTATTATATTAAATACAACAGCAATTTTGCCATGTGGAAACAGGATGCTGTCATATGCGGATTATAAGCTTATCAGCATACGCATGTAAAATGGGCCACTGCAATAGCGACTTTAAGAATATTTTCAAATGTAAAAATCTTGTATCAAGTTTCTCGCATGTAAACTGTATTGGAACGCTTGTGATCGCTGAGAAATTGTTAAGTCTCCCTCGGTAACAAGTAGAAATGCTTACCAGTACATTGCTGGCATTAGCAAAGACAGTAGTGCATTTACGACGTTTATCTATAGTATTTAAATATAGATATTCGCATCGAACAAGATTCCATAACTGCAAGATATGGAATATAAGGGTTCAAGATTGTCATATGAAACTTTATGCTTGATTTCAGAAACATTCTGTCACTAAAAGCCCAAACATTAGCCATGTTAACGCCATGAACTTTCTAGATGATAATAATAATTACAATCAATAACATTATTCATACTTCTCCTTGGTGTAGTACTTTCAATGGCCAGTATTTATTCTGGAAAAAAATTTATTTCAAGATTAGTGATGTTCCAAACTCCGTAAAAAAATTACTTCCGATTTCTGAGAATGTCAGAAAGATTGTAAATACTGCATAAAACATTACGATTGATGTGATGATAATTGGACAAAAAGAAAATTTCTCCTTGAATTGTGTTTACATAAATAAAAGAATATTTAACTGCTTATTACAGAATTTAAAACTCCTTCATAAGCATGCGAATGCCAAGTGACGTAGAGGGTAGCGTTTCGCACTCACTAGACACAGGTTCGAACTGGGTAACGTCGACTTTTCGATGGGTTGATAAAACTGACTATCAAGCATGTTTGGAAACTAATCATTGAGGCTGACCACCAAACCGGGATATATGCTTCACACTTCTAGCCCCGCGGTCATGAAAACAGTTATGAGCAATGTAGACATAGAGCCCTATGTGGGTTCTCCCAAGGCAAGTCTTCATGTTTGCAACTGGAAATAGATGAACTATAAATATAACATCTATGAATAAAATTGACATATTAATGCACTAAAATATAATAATAACTACTAGATTTTTTCACAAGACGAAATGTATATATTATGTTAATATGGACTGGTAATTAAAGTCCTATTTTTGTCTTAGTTCCAAAAGTGTAAAGTGTCGAACTTCCCCAGTTTTCAAACATGCCAAATTATGAGAGTCCCTCAAGCTGAGCGAATGGGAACGAAACATCTCATCAATTAGGAAATATAAAATATTAACTTTGTTACTTGCAAAACGTTAACCAGAATTTTCTTCATTTTCCCCATATCTATTTATAAAACATTAAAAGATTCGATTAATAAAGAAAATTCCTGGAACCAGGGGGTATGCGTACCCCTCTGGGGCTTGAGCTAGCCACCAGGCGCGTCGGCAGGCGGTGGATCGCCGAAAGTCCTGTAGAAATAACAGGATAGCCTCGAATATTGAATAAGAGGTCGCGAACCAGCTCCCGTAAACCCTGGTGTTATGCGTTCCGTGCCTAGGGCTAATTGGCACCGCGGTATTGGTGTCTTAACGGAGCCTCTAGTTGCCTGGCGAACTTCTAGAGTAATTTGCCTTGCCCAGTATCTCAGGCAATGCTGGGTGGACTGTCATATTACCTGAGATTATTTACTGTTATTATATGGCTGAAAAGACATTGAAAATAACAAACATTTCTGCTTTTGCAGGAGAAACTTCTGAGGCAGACCTTTCTGAAAAAGACAAGGTAACTCAGAGACAATCTAATGAAGGGGTAGCAATGAAACCTTCACAGGAGGTAGAAATGACCTCCAAACCATCTTCTTCTGGTGAGAGTCAGGAAGCTATCTCTAGCATGACTGACTCTCTGACCAGAATCAAGCTTAAAAAGAGAATATCTGGTGCACAGAAAAAGAGGCTGGTGAAGGAGCGCAAAATCGCTGAGGGGACTTGGGTTGAAAAACCCAAGGCAACCAAAGGCGAGAAGCGTCCTGCCAATCGGATGAACCAGGGCAAGGTTGGAAAGGCTGCCAAGAGAGAAGGACCTGAGGGATTTACTTACAGGGCGGCTCTCACGGCGATCAAGATGGCCGTGCTCTTAGAAGGTCATCCGGAAAAACGGTTAACAGAGAAACAGGCCTATGACCTGGAACTCTTGATAACCAGGAAAATAGGAAGGAATGAGGAGGGCTTTGCCCCAACCTTCCTATCCTGTAAACTTGAAAACGGGGCTCTTATTATCAATTGTGCAGATCTGGAGAGCTCAAAGTGGCTGGAACAAAATGTCAATGATATAAGCCCTTGGCAAGAACATAAGCTCTTGGTGGGTGAGGCAAGGAAACTTGTCAGAACCACTAAGATAATTGCAAAACTGCCAAAAATCTGTAATGAACTGGAACCTAAAGAGCTCCTGAGAAAAATCGAGGCTCAGAACGGTGGGGTCACTCCATTGGAGTGGAACATTCTTAACATTAAGAACGACCCATCTGGGCGGACCATCGTTCTTAGTGTGCCTGAATTAGATGCTGCCACTCTTCGTGTAAGGGGATATAGGTTTTATATTGGACTTCACCATGTGCAGGCTAAAGTACTTGATAAACCTGCTCCTGCTGATGGGGGTGAAGGTAGTTCAAGCCAACCTACACCACAGTAGAAGTGGTACTACTAACCTCAGTAAGAAGTTTCTTGCTGGGGATATACACCTGGCCCTGATTCAAGAACCCTGGTTGGTTAGGGGAAGAATCAGTGGTCTCAAAGGAACTAAAGGTAAGCTTATCTATTGTACTAATGGTAACGCTAGAACTTGTATACTCTTACATAAAAACATTGAGGTTCTTCCCCTCTCTGAATTTATTCTTAGGGACCTGACAGCTGTGAAAGTCAGACTCAACATAGAGGGTAGGAACAGGGAAATTGTTTTTGGCTCTGGATACCTGCCCTATGAAGAGAAGGCTCCACCTGACCATTCTCTGCACAAGCTCATGAACTTTTGCAGTAATAACAACTTACAGGTAGTCCTAGGACTAGACTGTAATGCTCATCATGTTGTCTGGGGAAGTACGGACACAAATAAAAGAGGTGAGTACCTTTTGGAATTTATTCTAAACTACAGGTTAGATATTCTAAATGTTGGCAACAAACCAACTTTTATTACTTCCAATCGATCAGAAGTAATTGACATTACTATAGCGACAACGCTGATTAGTAAAAATATCAAATACTGGAAAGTAGATGATCGACCTTCTGGTTCAGATCATCAAAACATCCATTTTGAAATTCACTCTAATGTGTGTCTGGATCGCATATTCAGAGACCCGGTTAGGACGGACTGGAAGAAATTCCAAGAAGAACTGACTGGGTTGATTGAGCTCGGTAACAGACCTATTAGAGACAACTACGATCTAGAAGTTACAGCAGATCTCCTACAGAGAAGTATTCTAGATTCTTATCATAACAATTGCCCCATTCGCACTAGAAGAGCTAAACTCCAATGCCCTTGGTGGAATGACTCTCTAGCTGCCGAAAGAGCAAATGTTAGAAAACTTTTTAACAAAGCTAAGAAAAATGGTGAATGGGAGAACTATAAAAGGGCCCTCACTAATTATAACAAACTTGTTAGAAAAAGCAAGATTAACTCCTGGAGAAAGTTCTGTGACGAGATAGATTCTATTTCTGAAGGAGCTAGACTCCAGAAACTCCTTAAAAGGGATGAACCTATTTTGGTTGGTACCCTAAAAGACGAGGAGGGTAATTTTGCTGCTTCCGGAAAAGGGGTTATGGAAATTATGACCAGGACTCACTTCCCGGGAGCTAGAGATATATATAGCAACGAAGGGGAACATTGCATTGGCTCTTTGCAAAGAGTCAATAGCAATCAATGGACCATTGCTAAAAATATCATAAACTACAACAGTGTTAAATGGGCAATTTTCGCCTTTAAACCTCTTAAATGCCCTGGGCCTGATGGAGTTATGCCCATCATGATCCAGAAGGCAGAAAAGGTTGTCATACCAATGCTAACTAGAATGTATAGAACTAGTTTGGCCCTGGGATATATACCAAAGACATGGCAAAAGACTAGGATAGTCTTCATTCCAAAACCTGGCAAGGACACTTATGACCAGGCCAAGTCATACAGACCAATCAGTCTTTCTTCATTCTTTCTTAAAATTATGGAGAAAATCATTGATCGGCATATTAGAGATTACTTGGGTAGAAATAGTCCCTTGCATGCTCTTCAATTTGCCTATCAACCTGGTAAATCTACAGAGACTGCTCTACATCAGCTAGTTTCCAAGATTGAAGCCACTCTGGATCAAAAGGATATTGCCTTGGCAACTTTCCTCGACATCCAGGGTGCTTTTGATAATACTTCCCATCCATCCATCCTCAATGCACTTAGAGGGGCAGGGATTAATCAAACCCTGTGTACTTGGATTGAGGCCTTAATTTCGGATAGATATTACTTTGGAACCTAGTTGTAAATAGCCTTATAAAACATCTAAATGATAGGGGCTATTATACGCAAGGATATGCTGATGACATTGTCATCCTTATCCTTGGCAAAGATTTCGACATAACTTGTCATCTCATGCAGGATGCTCTAAGTTATGTAGGTCAATGGGGCATGGAAAGGGACCTGATGGTTAATCCTCAGAAAACCTACCTTGTACCTTTTACACGCAAAAAGAAACGGAAAGGTTTTTTCATACCAAGACTTTTTGATGTTGAAATCAATGTGGCTTCAGAGGTGAAGTATCTGGGCATCTATTTAGACCAGAAACTCACCTGGAATAAGCACATTGATGATAGGATCAACCGAGCAAAGAAAAGCATTGTGATTTGCAGGCGAATGCTTGGTAAGAACTGGGGTTTACATCCAAAACTGATGTTATGGATGTACACAGCTTTTGTCAGGCCCATTTTCACATATGCCTGTGTGATCTGGTGGCATAAGGTGGAACAGAAGACTGTGATTGACAGATTGAGGAGTCTACAAAGACTAGCCTGTCTCTGCATCACAGGAGCAATCTCCACCACGCCAACCAGAGCATTGGAGGTTGTGTTGGATCTGACTCCCTTGGACATCTTCATATGCAGCGTTGCAAGATTGAATGCATATAGAATGAAGCTGCAAAACCACTGGTATGACCAGCCTGTTGCCAAAGGGCACAAGGGCATCACCAGGAAATTTCAAGACCCTACTTTTCTGATGCCATCTGACATCATGGAAAAAACATACATGTTTGACAAGACATTTGATGTAGTTTTTCCAACTAGAGAGGAATGGGATAACAACATGTTTGGAACTAAAACAGGAGATCTAATCTGGTACACAGATGGATCACTGAAGAACAGCCTCTCAGGTCTGGGAGTTTGTGGCGTGTCACCAAGAATCAGCTTGTCTGTAAGCCTTGGGCGATACGCTTCGGTCTTCCAGGCAGAAGTTTTGGCCATTATCCACTGTCTGCGACTGAATATGAAGAAGGGCTACTACGATAAGCGGATTCTCATTTTCAGTGACAGTCAAGCCGCTTTAAAAGCGCTTAATTCCTTCGAAATCAAATCTAAAATGATTCTGGAGTGTAGAAACCTTCTTACAGAACTGGCAACTAGAAACAGGGTGATCCTTGTATGGGTGCCAGGGCATAAAGGTATCGAAGGCAATGAAAAGGCTGATGAGCTTGGTAAACAAGGATCGTCTTTTGTTCCCATTGGTCCAGAACCTTTTTGTGGGATCAATTTGAAGACCGCAAAAACCAATGATCGCAGATGGGAAAAACAGAAGATGTATGAAGCTTGGCTCAAATCTCCTGGTCAAACCCACGCTAAAGGTATGATCTGTAGGTCATCAGCGAGGATTTCCTATGAAATTCTTAGATGCTCTAGGCAGAAGATACGTTTAATCGTAGGCTTCATAACTGGGCACTACTATTTCAGAAAACATCTCCATAAAATGGGACTGTTTCAGCAAGATCCTATCTGCAGGAAATGTCATATGCAAGAGGAAACGGCCAAGCATATCATTTATGAATGCGAGGCTCTTGCCCTCCCTAGATTAACCTCTTTAGGCATCATCCATACTAGAGAGTTACACCTAGATTCCATTAAAGGGTTATCAGACTTTATTAATAAAGTGGGTGATCCGAGCAAATGGAACTAAGAAACATTGGGTTTGGAGTTAACAGTACAAAATGCTGATAAAAGCAGAGGTGCTCAATGACATACAAACCCAACTCGAAGAAGAAGAAGAAGAATAAAGAAAATTGGATGAATTTAAATGTGTTAGAAGAGTAATATTGATCCATTAAGTGTTTTTTTTAAAGAACATTTGTTTTGTAAGAGAAAAAGATTGTTATATCAAGTTTGTAAGCATTGTCTTTAAAATATAAATATTTGTACATAAATGCTCTTTTTTTCACATTGCTGCATTTGCAATTGTTAATGGAACATTAGCTGAAATTATAAATTATTAGTGACTATTCTAGCATGTTAGTTACAGTCTACTCTAAAAATTAGAATAAATTTGAAAACTATCAGTAAACTATGATTTACAATCATATCGAATCCCGTTATTTTCAGACAGTAAATTGTATTTCATTGCAAATCATGCTATTGCAGATTTCATTCGTTTGTGCTTCGTAAGAGTGGCAAACACATCAAGTAAATACTTGCTCCTGATGCTGACTTGGATTGAAAGATTTCTCGCACAGAGATTGGACAAGACTTGTTGGAATAATGTGGAATCAAAATACAGGCAGTCTAAGTTCGGACTGCCACAGGGTTCAGTGTGTAGCTTCATAGTCTTCAATTTATGTGTCAATGATCTAGTTAAAAGTTTGAAAGATTTTGGGGATTGCCAAGTAAGCATGTTTGCTGATTATTTGGTTATATGGACGGAAACAAATAACCGTCGTAACCTGCAGAAACAGAGACAACAATTTGATAATAGTATGAATAAAGCCTTGGATGTACTCCAATCATGAGCTATGAATAATCATATGACAATCAACAAATCAAAAACCATTTATCAGTTTCTTACCCTGAGACATGTATCACTTGATTTTGAATTGCATATTGATGGATCCAGATTGAATGAAAGTGGGAAGACAAAATATCTTGGAGTTACAATAGACAGCAAATTAAAGTTCTTGGAACATATCAAATAGAGTGGTACAAGAGTGGATAAAAGATTACCTATTTTAATAAGACTTGCCGGTGCAAAATGAAGCTGCACCCAAGGTACTCTAAACCTTACATGTAACACGTATCTAAAACCAGTACTTAAATATGGTAGGGAGGTACTGATTTGGATATCAATCTAATTTGGATATCTTGGAGAGAATTCAGAATAAAGCCCTTCGAATAATCACGGGAGCTGTCAAGACAACTCCGATAGTGGCTCTCCAAGCCTATACATCAAATCTTCCCACTGGTGTTGAGATAAAGAAACAAGCGGTTAATACTCTTGCTAGGATGAGAGAGAGCATCTCAGCGAGCTAACTGGATGAATAATTGGCAGGCGAGTGTTCTTAAAATTCAGATCTCTCCAATCGAGTGTTGTGAAGAGATATTGAATGACCTAAATCTAAATGTTCCTGTTGAAAAATCTAATATACTGGTTAACCCTTTAAATTTTATGAAAATACCATGTAATTTAAAAACAGATGGAAGTAGGAAAAAAGACACATTAGATTCTTTTTCTAAAAATGAATACCTTGTCATTGTTGGACAATAATTACCCCGAGCCAGAATGGTTCCGAATTTATACTGATGGTTCTAGGATAAATAATGCTACGGGTGCTGGTGCTTATAGCACATTGTTCTCGCAGCATGCTCCAGTTGGTAAACATCTAACTAATTTTGATGCCGAAGTCCACGCGATCCTCTTGGCGTTGATCAATCTGCAATCCATATGGAATCTTTTGAAAAGGCTGTCATACTTGTCGACTCAATATCAGCCATAGAATCAATTGCACTCCAGCGACTCACTGAATCTTCCCTTGTCAGTAAAATAAAACAAATTATACGGGAGCTCAGTTTGAACGGCAAAATGATAGAGTTTCAGTGGATACCATCACATGTGGACATTGATGGTAACGAAAGAGCGGACTTATTAGCCAAGAAAGACACTAAATCATCTATTGAGGAGAGTGCTGTTCCAATGGATTCCCTAAGGAGATGTATGCGAGAGCGGATCATGCTGAACTATAAAAAGGATCTGTCCAATAAATGCAGAGACAAACAATGGGAAAATATTAAAAATGACTGGAAAAAATTCAGTCACAGACCACGTAAAGAGACAATTTTCGATTGAACAATGGCCAAGACTGTCTAGCTGAACACCTGAAGAAAATTGGCATCCTGACTAGTAGTCTTTGCCTTATCTGCAAGACAGACAATATGAATCGAGACCACCTCCTCGTCTGTCAGGGACTTGATCTTGCATTTCAGCAAAGCGGTGATGTTTGCAAGCTTTACTGGTTCGCCAGGGATCGCATGCCCTGTACACTTTCATGCTTCCCTTACTACTTTTTAGACTTTGACTTTTAGATTTTAGAATTTTGGATTTTAGAGTTTTTATAATTTTTATCATATATATGTGTATTTGTTTTTGTTTGAGGGTGGGCAGATGTTGATAGATTGGATTCCTTTTGGCCATATGTAACAACAACATATTTGCTCCTGAACTCTGAAATTTAAGGAAAACAAAAACTTAATTAAAGCATAAAATAAAGGAAACTATTCAGTATGTAATGTTATGTTTGTAATCCATAATGCAATTGCATAATTTAAAAATAAATTCGGAAACTTTAAAACTATAAATTCATTTTGGTTACGAATAATATATTTTATCCTATTCAAACTAGTTTACTTAAGTTCATATTACTAATTAATTATTTTTAATAAATTAACTGTTTAATTATCATTAATTAAATATTTATCAATTTATTATTTAATAATGAAATTTTAAAGTGGATAAACATGCTTCATGATTCTTTGTCGGTTTATGTATAATTTAAGTGTCACAATATTTGTTAGTGATATTTGAAGCTACTGACAGCTGTGATATTGGTGGAAATTTGAAATTAGGGACAGTTATGAGTTCTAAGTAATATGTAGAATTAGTTTGTCGAGTGCATACGTAATTGTGTTGTACATATGTTTTTTTTCTGTAAATATTTAAGTATTAATTAAGCTACCTAATAAGGCACTTCCGACATTTTAAAACTAATAACAGTCAATATTCACAAAACAGTCAGAGTACTAGCAACAGTTTCAAACGAATTACAAGGGTCAGGATAATAACGATATTTTGAAACTTGTGATAGTTAAGATAGTAGTGAATTTTTGTGGGTAGTAAATTTTATTAGAATAAATTGTCAGAGCATTTGAAGAAATGGTGAGTAATCATTTTTACCTAATTCATATATGCTAAGTAATTTTTAGCTATATTGTGGGGTACAGGTAATATTTTGAAACTAATACCGTTAAGACACTAGTACTATGAAACTAGTCATATTTGGGGCATTAGTGACTATTTAAAATTGATTAGTAAGCCACTTTTTAACATGATAGAAATATTCCTATTCCAAAAATGTTTTCTTTGTTATTAGTCCTTCACTTCAAATTTTCCAAACAAATATTTATTGGAATTAGTCTCGTAGTCACCTGCAGAAACTTCATGGAAAAATATTTACAAAATAATTCTATTGGATAAATGTAATTATAATGAAAAAAATTAGATAATTATAATGCGGTTGATTTTTAACTGACTTTTATATTACTTAATACATGTCTGAATTTCATTTTTTTAATGTAGTAAATATTTCCGTGATTCAGATTGTAACAATAGTTAAAATCAAATTACACAGAAACATAATCTAAAATCTAAAATAAAAGTTTTATTATCGACAAATGCTTAAAACTGAAATGAAAGTAATTTTTTATTCGGTGTTATAAGCAACACAGTTCACCCTCAATTTTATATATATATTTCGCTTGCATGAGTTCATAGAAAATTGAAGCTGAGACTGAAAAATAATACTAAATATTACGAAATGCATTTCTCATCAGAACTAATTCCAAACTTGATCTCAAATTGCATGAAAGAGAAATATCCATGGTGACGATGCTTATTTTTCCAGGAAAAAATGCTGTATTCCTCTACTTATGAATTCTACAACTCTACTCTTTTAATCAATATTTAAAGTGAAAAGAGCAAAACTATGTCCTTGAACATTTTTTTTACTTTTTTGAGTTTAGTCTGTTGACAATTTTATTTAACTGTTGTGCCTTTCAAAATTGAATCTTGATTAGAATTTTCGATCTTGCTCAATGAAGGTAATTTTTCTAAATTTGCAGAAATGCTGATGTTTCTCAGATTTTCTTGAATATAAGATGATTTTCTACGACTAAAATCGTATTTTTCACTCCACCTAAAAATTAAAAAGAAACAGCTTAACAAATGAAACACTATAAAAATATAAGCATTTATTTACATTTTTCATTTTTAGTAAAAATTTATGTTTAAATTGATGGAGTAATTTGTTAAAAAATATTATCCCTACAACAAAATTCTTATATATTAATATTAATTATTTAACAAAATTCTTATATAGTTCTTTTGAGATATGCGCTCGAGATTCTGTGAATGGCAACACAGTGGCCCTCGCGGTTACAGTTATAGTGACAGAAACTATATTTGAAGTATCATCTTGATCGGTTAAATAGAATGGACGCTAGAAGTGCAGATGTTAGCAAAGTTTTTTTATAATCACCCTGTATATATATATATATATATATATATATATATATATATATATATATATATATATATATATATTTATTTATTTATTTATATATTTATATATTTATTTATATATATATATATATATATATATATATATATATATATATATATATATATATATATATATATATATATATATATATATTAAAGATAAATCATCGGGTTTTCATATATTATTTGATATTAATTTAGAAACATATATTACCAAAAGAACAAAAACGAGAAGACGTTATCTAGAGTTTCACATTAGGTATGGGCAATGTGTGTGATTTCCATGACTGCTGCGTGAACATTAAATTCAAAATGGTGACTAGACAGCAGTCATACATAAGAAATGGGAGTGAACCCCGTTCTGTATCAATCGGTTATCGGGTTTAGTCCACTCATCACCATCGTGAGCAAGCAACACCTTCCAGGGGTTAAAAGGTTGTCCTCAAACTGTGTGCCGTCACCCAGCATGCTGTTGAAAATGAAAGATTTACAATGGTGGGGCCGTAGCCTTGTATTGGATCTCGCAGTGTCCAAAACACTACAGTTCTATATCAGGCAGGACGACAACATAAGGATAGATGATTGAAGTTTAGAAAAATATTTAAAGAGGGGAATTTTAAAAAGTATAAGTAAAAAGCACAATGAAAAGTTATATACAAATTGAATTCTTCCGCGGACACCTGAAAGGACGTACATTCGAGAGAGGTCTCAAGGTGCACCCGAATTGTCTTAAAGGTCAAAATGAACCAGCATCACCGGCACATATCCTTAAGAGCCTGGGTTGTCTCTTGATGACTTATATAGTTCTCTAACGATTGTTTTCAACTTTCTGAAAGTAAATGGACTCGTGGACCTCATCAAGAATATTCCTAAGCATGGAGATTAGAAAGAAAAAGAAATGTCTTAACGTGTTTACTACAAAATGCTCTAGCTTGTATTGAAAATTATTTCATAGATTCAAGGTTGGTTTCCCGCATCATTTAGCTTATAATGAAGGTTAACGAATGCAGTCTCTATTATCTATTTTAGCCATTTTGTCAAATCATTACAATTATGATAATTTGTTTTGCTATATTAAATTTATGACTTATCAATAAATATGCTAAAGTTTTCAATAATTATATGGATAATGTGGTCCGGTGGCTTAGAGATAGCATTTTACGCTCCCAACAGGTCCAAGGTTCAATCCTTGGGCAGTACAAATTCGACTCAGCCTTTCATTCCTTCAGTGGGTCGATAAACTGAGAATCAAGAATGATTGGTAACTAAACACTGGGGGTTTCACGTTGGACTGATTACCTAATCGGGACATATGCTTTGCTCCCAGGCCACTAGATCAGGAAAACAGAGATGGACACTGCAGAATATGGCCAACATGGGCTGTCATGCCACAGGTTTAGTTTTTTTTATATATGAATGATAATGAAGAAATGCTCTTATCAAAAATTATTCGGTAAAATCAACCCATTGAATTATTTAAAAATGTTTTTAAAGTAAAAATTATTGAAAAAAATGATATAAACTATTTCCACTTTTCTGTTTCTTGCGGCTGTCGGAAATCACAAAGTACTCACCCGCAGTTGCAGCAACAGTCTTGCTTAGCTGATTTCTCGACGTCGTCTACGGTGAGCGGCAGGTTCTGGTCACTTGTTTCCGGAATGAAGAAAGTACTCATGAGCGCAACAAGGGAGATGAAAGAGAATATCAGCAACGGAATATTAGATCCATATTTCTCCTGCAGAAAAAATGAATTTCTTTTGAAACTAACTATTTTCGCAATGAAATTTCACATATAATGTCACGGACAGTAATGTAATTTTATAATGCTACTTTTACTGTCCAGATTTTCCGATGAAAATATTTTGTTCATAGACTTATAAGCGTAAAGAACTCATTGTTCACAGAGTTTATCTATTGTAAATACTAAATCAAGATAGACTTTATCAATAAGTTCTTTACATTATTGGTTAGTGGTTATGTGTAAAATACATTACACTAATAAAAATAGTGTACATTCCATCAACCTAATAACTGATAGTTTCATCACCTTCTTTATTGCTACATAATGAAATTTAAAACAATTTAATTCAAAAAAATAAACATTATAATACAAAATATGAGTTATTAAAAACAAATGGCACTATTAACGCAATAAAGTTTGCGCAGAATCCCAAAACGACATCAATATTGACTCATCCATTGATCAAGATTTATTAAATATGCACTAGGTTGACTATTACCTATTTAATGAGAATGAAAAAAAATAATTAAAAAAAATTACACACAGAAGTTAATAATGTTAATAATGTTTTATAATATATGATATTTAGTGTTTCTGACAATGCTTTTTCTGAGGAAAATTGGATGTTACATGAACCTTTTAAAATACATCACATTCTGTCCTACAGCAGGAATAAATCTGACAAATGTCATCATTTTGAGGTATGAAAATGTAGGTAAAATGCAATTTAAACTAGAAAGTTCTCGTCATTTTTAATGGCCGAAAAGATCATGACCTACAGCAAGTTCAGCCAAATAGTAGCCCTCAAAGTAATCCCCATCGGCATCCAGCACCTACTGCCAACTTGTCTATAGTTGTGCAACATCTTTTGAAGTAAACTCTGGGGATTTGGATCCAAATAAGTCCGTGAGTGCTTGGCTCAAGTCTGCTTCTTTGGGGAAACCTTTTCCATGAAGATGATTGTTCAAGGAAGGGAAGAGATGGTAAACTGATGTGCAAGGTTAGGTGAGTCAGGAGGATGACACAAAGTCTCCCAACCAAGTCGCTGTATGGTATTCCTGACCACCAGCGCGACACGCGGCTTCCGGTTATCGACCAAGAACAGTACACCTTTGCGATAAACCAGTGCCGTTTACTTCTGTTGCAATACCTGTCGCACAGGTTCCAAATGCTGCGAGTACTGATCTACAGTGGCCGTTTGTCTCTTTGGAGCAGCTCATAGTGGACCACGTGAGGAATAGTCTACCAGAGTCAGCTTCATCACAGAGGGACAAATCTTCCGACCTGGGTGCTTATTCTGCTCATCGACATTGATAGAGAAATGATATCCGATGAATCTGACAATCGTGACAGAATTGTCAAATAATAGTTGTCTACTCTCTCGTTTTCTCACCATCGGAAGGAAGGTGATAACATTTCCGCGATAATTAAGAGAGAAGTTAAATTTGAAATCTTAAACTTATATAATATATTGGGTTGTTCGGAAAGTAGTTTCGTTCTTTATGAAAATGGAAAACGTACAGCGTATAAAAATTTCATTGAATTGTATACTGTCGATTTCAGTCCAACATCTTTTACCATCTTTCCGTGGTAGCTTGATTTCACACTCATAAAATGTTTTGTTTTTACTAGCAAAAACTGATTGAGGTGGGTAAAACGAAATTACTTTCCGAACAACCCAATATGAAAGTGAATGTACGTAAATATTTCTCAGTTGTAAACTTATGAATATTTTACTCATGACTTAATCTAGGAATCTATCGATTAATTTAATTTAGCTTGTTTAAATGCTATCAAACTATATAAAATTTTTATTAATAAAGTTTCTTGGTTTGTCTTTATTGCATTTTAGAGTACCTCATGAATTTTCTGTTTTTATGAATGTTTATTTGCACCTGAAATTCAACGAGGCATTCTAAGGTTCAATTTTGTCAACTACAATTTTTTTTAAATAGTGAAATCTAATATTTTTTATTTTGAAAATAATTCTGTATTGAACAGCAACCTAATCTGAAGATATTTCACCGAAAAATAATGATTGTTCAAAAATTAAGGAATGTACAAATTAACAAGTATTGACTGAATATTTTATATTATGTTACATAAATGTAATTTAATTTCCTCTTTATTAAATGAATGCCCAATATTATAAATTTATTTAATAATAAAAAAAGGTAGAGTGGTGTCATTTTTACAATTCTACTGACACAGGTCTATCATTTTTTTATGACATTACATCAATACAAAAATATTAAAATTTTAACATTATTTAAATATATACTGTGGATTCATTACTTTTCAAATATAAAATTTTTTTATCTAGACATTTCTCCTGTATATGAAACTAAATTTTACTGAAATATGTATATAATCATTTGTAAATAAACTTAAGTTGAGACATTATGTTCGTATCATACCATAGTTTAAAAGAAAGCTAAAGTATTTTAATATTTGAATTTAATTTTTATATATTTTCTAAAATAAAATATAATCGCAGGTCAGTGATGCATCAACACACCCCAAACACAAGGCCTGTGCACCGAAATTTTCTCTGGAATGAGTCATCCTACACAAAGCTGATGACTCATTTCAGTTCCAGTGTGGTGTTGGTTTTACACATGTGATAATCCTTGTTCTAATATATCTGTTAAGGACAATGTATTATTTCAAGAAATTTTATACAAACTCTCTTTAAATGCTCAATTGTTAACTGCCGATCAACATACGATGAAACACTATAAATTACAAGTTACTTGAAAATTTTATAAAACTGCAAATAACGATTGATAAATTAAAAAATTATAGAAATGGAAATTTAAGGAAAACAATTGAAACAAAATATCAGTAATTATTATTAAATTCATTTTAATCTTAGAATTACAAATTTATAAGTAATATTTAATTTACACACATTTCTTATTATCTAATCAATTAGTTTGTGAAATTAAGTGTTTCGTTTTTTTTCAATTCTAACATTTTTATTACATTATTATAATAAAATGAAAACTTTTTAAACTTAATCATTAAAATAAAGAAAAGAACTTAAAATTTGTCTTTTTTAAATCAAAAATGTTGTCTTGCAAAAAATTTTATGTTCAGTTTTTATTTTTTTTTACAATAATTTATGTAATTTAGATCACTTTAACATAAATGTTAAAATTTTCCAAGCAATTACCAAACGTAGATTTGTCAGATAATTATATAATTTTTTGTTTTGTAAATCAAATAAATGGAACGTTTGTCAAAATACATAGTTTAAAGTGAATTACTCAGATACCCATAAAGGAGACGAAACAACCGGCCTTAGATGGATGATTCATCATAGCTGTGCGCAGGCCTTCTTTTTAAGGGGTGTTGGACGCACACATATGGGTCCGCGTGGTATATGCATATTTGCGGAATATATATTGGAAAAAAAGTGAACCAATGTGGATTCCGGAAAAATTTGATCACTGAAACCGTTATAAAACTTGCTATAGCGTATCTGACTAAGTTTTATTACTTTCAATAACTAGTTTTCGAGGCACAATAGTACAGAGATTTGACATTTATTTCCTCGGAACACGAAATTTTAGCATCATTGTTTGCAAACCGTTTTCTGGAAGAATACCATTTTCTTGTTTTTTTGTGTTATTTATAGCTTCACACTGCAGCAATTCTTTAATCAGAGATATTTCCTGAGTGTTTGAACTAATTCGCAATTTGATGAGATTATTTGTATGTGTTAAGTATCAATACGATTTATAACTACTCACTTTAGTTGGAATGAAGTAAACAGGATAGTGAAGGTTTAAGTTTTAAAATCTTGCGTGTGGATCACATATGCCGGCGTATAATGTGAGAATATATGGATAATTAATCCGCTATTCCAGTTCAGGTTTCATCACGTCATAATGTTCAATAACTTCGATTGCTGTTGTTGTGGAATATTGTCAGCTCTTTTAATAAATGTCATTAGAAAAATATGTATTGAGAAAAATGTTCGAAATATTATCATTTGCAATGATACCATTAAGAAGTGCATTGAGTTGATTGATCTCATGAATAGCTTCGTCTTAAATAATAATGCATATTGTAACGCACTCAGTCTGGATCGGCTGACATCTGGTAGGCAAGGGCCGTTAAGGAATCAGGCTCACGAAATTCAATATTTTGACAAAATATTTATCTACAAATTTACAGGATTATTTACAGGAACTGTCATCAATTGTAGGGTCCAGCAAAACTGATGAACTCCTCACTTTCTGGAACATATATATATATATATATACATATATATATATATATACATATATATATATATATATATATATATATATATATATATATATATATATATATATATATATATATATATATATATATATATATATATATATATATATATATATATATATATATATATATATATATATATATATATATATATATATATATATATATATATATATATATATATATATATATATATATATATATATATATATATATATATATATATATATATATATATATATATATATATATATATATATATATATATATATATATATATATATATATATATATATATATATATATATATATATATATATATATATATATATATATATATATATATATATATATATATATATATATATATATATATATATATATATATATATATATATATATATATATATATATATATATATATATATATATATATATATATATATATATATATATATGTATATATATATATATATATATATATATATATATATATATATATATATATATATATATATATATATATATATATATATATATATATATATATATATATATATATATATATATATATATATATATATATATATATATATATATATATATATATATATATATATATATATATATATATATATATATATATATATATATATATATATATATATATATATATATATATATATATATATATATATATATATATATATATATATATATATATATATATATATATATATATATATATATATATATATATATATATATATATATATATATATATATATATATATATATATATATATATATATATATATATATATATATATATATATATATATATATATATATATATATATATATATATATATATATATATATATATATATATATATATATATATATATATATATATATATGTATATATATATATATATATATATATATATATATATATATATATATATATATATATATATATATATATATATATATATATATATATATATATATATATATATATATATATATATATATATATATATATATATATATATATATATATATATATATATATATATATATATATATATATATATATATATATATATATATATATATATATATATATATATATATATATATATATATATATATATATATATATATATATATATATATATATATATATATATATATATATATATATATATATATATATATATATATATATATATATATATATATATATATATATATATATATATATATATATATATATATATATATATATATATATATATATATATATATATATATATATATATATATATATATATATATATATATATATATAATATATATATATATATATATATATATATATATATATATATATATATATATATATATATATATATATATATATATATATATATATATATATATATATATATATATATATATATATATATATATATATATATATATATATATATATATATATATATATATATATATATATATATATATATATATATATATATATATATATATATATATATATATATATATATATATATATATATATATATATATATATATATATATATATATATATATATATATATATATATATATATATATATATATATATATATATATATATATATATATATATATATATATATATATATATATATATATATATATATATATATATATATATATACATATATATATATATATATATATATATATATATATATATATATATATATATATATATATATATATAATATATATATATATATATATATATATATATATATATATATATATATATATATATATATATATATATATATATATATATATATATATATATATATATATATATATATATATATATATATATA